>VCJC01002081.1:0-22425 GCA_024140195.1 Backusella luteola | reverse complement strand
TTTTTTTTTTTATAAACTTTATAAATTCCTAGTTTACTATCATCACATGAAGAATCTACCAACTGAAATATGGAGCGAAATATTTATCTATCTTCATCAAAATGATCAACTAAGATGTATGCTTGTCTGTAGCCGCTGGAAGCTAGCCATGGAACAATATGCACTTTATCATACTGTATCCATCTATTCAAAAGTTGGTTTTCAAAGCCTGATAAACAAAATTAAACAAGACCCAGACATTGGAAATAAAATCGAACGACTCGTCTTCTTCTCTGGATCAGTTGACGCAAGCTTACTTTTACCCTTACTACACAATCTTCGAGAGTTATTTTGTCGTGATATTGCAGATTCATCTATTGACTTAACCAGGAATCACTCGTTTCACAAGCATATTGAACATATTTCAGAACCTGGAACTTTATCATTGACTCGCGGTTTACTTTCAAGTGGTCTCTGTCCAAAATTGAACTCATTAAAGGTGTGGAGGTCTGGTCTCCATACGCCCATCATTCCATTGTTAAAAAATGCACCCGCGTTAAAACATTTAGAGTTGGATGACAATAATCTTTCCTTTGTGGACCTTGAAGTCATACACAAGAATGTACCTGGTCTTACTTCGCTCAAACTCGACGACTTTACCATACTTCCGATAAATCTTGACAGGGTGGTGACTGAACCTGCCACTTCGATGAAAGAGTTTACTTTTAATATATTGTATTCAAATGATAATGCACCCCAAGAGATCCTATTTGAATATATTTATAGAAAATATCCAAATCTATCCACATTCTTATATTACAACAATAACATTAGACGCTGGCCTTTTGCCGATGATGTGGATTTGGATGATCAAGGAGAACACTGGTCCGATCCTGGAGACTTGGATGATCAAGAACACTGGCCTGAGCCTGAAGATTTGTATGCTCAAGCAGAACACTGGTCCGATCCTGAAGAGTTAGATAACCATCAAGCAGAACACTGGCCTGAGCCCGAAGATTTGTATGATCAAGCAGAACACTGGTCCGATCCTGAAGAGTTAGATAACCATCAAGTAGAACACTGGCCTGAGCCTGAAGATTTGGATGATCCAGAGTACTGGCCCGGTCCTGAAGAGTTGGATGATCAAACAGAACACTGGCCCGATCCTGAAGATTTGGATGATCAAGTAGAATTCTGGCCTGAAGATCTGGATGAGTTTCACGCGGAAAACTGGCCCGATCTTGAAGATGTGGTAGATTTGGAATGGACTACGTGTATAAAAAAGCTCGGACCACGGCTAAAGAAGTTTGGCCCCTTTCATGCAGATTTTCCTTTTAATACATTCCAAGTGCTAGATGATTATGGCGCCCAATTAGATTACATTAGTCTCCGAGATTTTAAAACCCCTGCTCTTGAAAGCTTGGCTAAATCAAATCAATCACTTTCTCTTCAAAGTCTCGAGCTAAAAAACATGGAAATTTTATCATTTGACTGGCTAAAAGATCTTCAAAAACTGGAAAAACTTAAAGTAATCTCTTTAAGCCATGCCAATATTTCCTTGTTAGATATTACTTCCAATTGCCCGCCCAAGCTTACCTCACTATCCCTTGTCCACGGTAATTTGATCATCTCTCATCAAAATCCGTGCACCACCCCTCCATCTAGTATAAAGACACTTTATATTTCCAATATGCTGGTCATTAACGAAGCAGGTCCTTGTATCGCACATGCGCTCCCAAAACTCAATGACCTGACCATAAGGTACTGTCTCTCGAGAAAACTGATATTAAATTTGTCTAGTATCCGCCTCTCTGTACTTCGCTTGTATGCATACAAGCTCCCTTTTCCCACATATCATGTTATTGTTACAACAAGCAAGGAAAGACGTTCATATTCTGTCAAGCCGCAAAATTATGATACCGAAAACTCAAATGATTGGTTTTTTCCATCACTTTTATGGACTCCTGAGCAGGCCTGCGCTGAACCTGATTTAACTCTTACATGCCATTCGGTAAACAATATTATTATTGCATAAGAACAGTGTAGTATCTTTAGCACATTTCCATTAAATACTTCGTACAAGACTTTTCTTGCTACAAATGACACTGACTTTGTATAATATTTCGCACAGATATCTTTGTCTTTCCATTTTATTAAAAAATATAAATATTAAAATAAAAAAACCAGTTCCTTATTGTTACTCATAATAATCGATTAAGAAATCAATGCTTACAATTTCTAGGTGTTTATTATGGAGTTTAAAGGGCACTTTGACAACAATTTTCGGAATGTTTTCATTTGGAAAAATCAACAAGGGAAATATCTCCCTTTATAACAGCGGGAGAGTCTTTACCCTTACAAGAGGTGAATTTATCAAAACCTGTTTTCATACTTGTTTGTGGATCGTTAGGAAAACTAGTTCTCATGTAATGGAATATTTTTTTATTATGATTTGAATAATTCTTTAAAGCTAAAACGAAAAGGAATAATGCAGTAATACGCTTAAAGTAATTTAGTAACGTCTGATTTTTTAGGGCGTTTTTATTTACTCTAATTTATTACGATTCTTCACTTCTCTCTGCAAGTGTCTCTATGATTTTCGAATAAAACCAATCCCGGCTAGTATTTTCTGCTATATTTAATAAGCGTGTTGTTTTCTTTTTAGAGCGAATAGCAATCTTATTATCGTCTACTGTTGTACATTCCTTGACTTTGTCAAGTATAATACTATGTTCAATTTTCATGGTATCTAATCGAACAATCAATAAATTTTCGTAACTAAGAATGGCAACCATTCGACCGTTTTCAAGTTGTGTATGTGCAATATAATGGTTTTTAAAGAATCGACCGTCCCCTACTTCCTTTAACCACAACTGACCCAAAGCCTCTCTTTGAGAAAAAGGCTTTTTAAAAGAAAAGACGTTAGTGTATGGCTATAAAGTGTTTATTTCTCAAAATACTTTACTATTAAGATACTGTTTTTACTGATATAGCGTGGCATTCTCTCACGTCCAATTTTGCCTTCTTCTTGAAAAACAGTTGTGGTTTCTCGTATCCCTGCTGTAATGTTACTTGTCATGTCGAAGAAACCAGCCACTGGTTTGGTAACAACTCTAAAAAAAAAGTTTTTAAAGAAAGATACAACAAACCTAGTATTTGTATCTTTGTATTTATTTAATTTACCCTATCAGTCCCTTTCCTATGCCCCCCACAAATCCAATTGGGCCATCATTTTCAGCGCCTTCTAAAGGTCGTTTCTGAAAAGAGGAATTAATAGAGTCAATTTAATAATAAAATATATTCACATACCACCAAACCTACAAACCCACTAGCGATACTAATCCCAAAACTAGAAAAACCTGATGTCAAACCATACATGGCATGTGTTGGTTTATTTCGTACCATGGCATTTCTACGGCGGTCACGATACTTTTGATCCATTGTAGCTGCAGAGATTCCCTTTCCAACACTCCCTGTAAACTTACTCATACTGTCTGTCACTCCAAACACACCTTTTTTCATAAATCCACCAAATCCCTACAATTAGGCAATATGAGCTAATGGTTTATAACAATTGCCCCTATTTTGTGTTTACCTTTGCTATACCAACTCCAAGATCTTGAGGTCGATCACTTAAAATAAATCCCTGATAAGGTTCATAAAACATTTCTTTAAAACCAGAGCCTAAAGTATTAACTAGACCGATAGGATTTCCTAAAAAATCAACACTCCCCAAAACACGGTGAATTTGATAGATGATCTGATCTTTGTAATGAAGGGCAATACGAACTGTTAAGTCCTCTGAGCTTGAACGTAAATTTTCAATAATAAGTGCGTTTAACTTTATGGGAGCATCCTAAAATTATGGAAAATAAGAAGGTTAAAAAACAAGAGTGTTTGCTAATTTGTAATGTATTGTAGAAGAAGTATTTTTTATAATACTATAGATTTCATTTTACATTCATGTTCCCAAGTGTCATTGTAAATACATCAAATACGTAGTTCATGGCTCGACCTTTAAAATTGGATCTGTTGCATGTATTTATATACGTATAAAGAAAGAATTAAGTATGCAATAAATATTTAGAATGAAAAGGTTGTTACCTCTCTTTAGATCCAGAATCATTTGATATCTTTTCCACTCTCATAAACGATATATTTAATTTTATAGGCTGTATACAAAACTCTTCAAAAAAGTAAAAGGCTTCACTTTTCACGGACGAAGGTTCTTCGATTTCCATAACAAAATAAGGT
The DNA here is from genome assembly GCA_024140195.1 of Backusella luteola. Taxonomy (NCBI): domain Eukaryota; kingdom Fungi; phylum Mucoromycota; class Mucoromycetes; order Mucorales; family Backusellaceae; genus Backusella; species Backusella luteola. Next base: position 18,192 of record VCJC01002081.1, on the reverse strand, counting down.
TCCCTAACAAAATAAATAGTATTTAGATTTCATCAAACTCTTTACGCAAATAAATATTACTTCTCTTCGTCGATTAGTGATGTAAATCTCAAAAACTCAATCATTTCATACAAAAAATTTTCGTCCAACTCAATTGATAATTCTTGAATTAAAATTGAAAACAGCTTAAAATACACAACGCCATGTCCTAAAAGTTATTTCAGCATAATGAAAAATGATATGAATAGATATAAATGCATATACTTTACGATCATCTTTTACTTTATCTAACGAAACATGAAGTGTTGGATGCAAAGTAGATGCACTACATTGTTTTGGTAGTGTGGTTGGATACAAGAGTATAGGATAGATTGATCCATAAAGTTGATTATCAATCTAATAGAGTACTAATTATAAGCAATATACACATTTTTCTATCCACATTTTTTCTTTTCCTTTACCTGAATCCACTGAATTCCGAGACGAATAGACTGATATATATTCGAATCAGTAAATTTAAAATCTATCTCTTTAAGCATTGCAAATAACATCTCCTGTGCGTTTTTGGTAATAATTGAAATCCCAATTCCATGTAATTTTAAATCAAATACAAATTGAATATTATGCTTTTCTGTCAATTTCTCTGGTGCTATGCGAGTATTGGCATCCTCTCCAGATTCAGATGTCGTCATTACCGAACTACTGCCTGCTGAGGATTTGATCTCATAAAAATCTTTTTTCGGATTAAAATCTTTAATATGTAATATAATGACAGTGTCAGCGGCAACTATATCAATTGACAAAGCCTTATTTTGTGCTGAATTTCCACGGTGTTTCTATAAATAAAGTGTGAATTTAGTGTGTGTTTTTTTTTTGCTAAAGACAAGTGTCTCTTTACATTATAAACAAATGGTACTTGTGTACCGATTGCCTGGAAGTTAATTAACCGTTTTCGCTTCCCAACTTTTAGCAAAAACATCTTCTGTTTTGCAATAGGAATATCCCAAGAATACCATAACCGATTCCCAGGATCGAGTAAAATTGACTTTGGAGTGTAAATGCTCTTCTTTTGTTGCGAGTTCAATTTAATGTCATCGTCCAGTTTGATATTCTTAAAATATATTAGTACCGCTTTATAAGAATATATTTAACATTCACTTACTCCTTGATAAAATTCTAATTGTATACTTGAATCGTTTACAATTCGATATGGCCACTCATCTGCCTTTGTAAATGTCACAAACAAAGTTGCTTCATTAATAGATATAGTGCATTTGACTAACAAATCAGTTTTTAGCTTGATAAAGCTCTGCCCAAGATCAGCAATTGAGAAAGGGCACGAGATAAAATCATCAAGGCTGATACAAAAGTATTTGATAGACTTGGATGTTTCGTACAGTGCAAACGTTTGTTGTGATTTGATATCGGTTTTTTTATTGTTGGTACCGCCGAATTCACATATTTGAAGATCGATAGAAAGCGTATTTTTGAAAATATAACGAGGTGTGATTGTGACTATTTTTGTCAAGCGAAGCTAAAAATTCAATTGTTTTAGAGAAAGTATAGAGTAGTAGTAGTAAAATGGGGCATATATTAAAGAAATCTTACAGCTCCAATTCCCTCTTCAACGGTAACACCTGCGTGAGTAACGGAATCTTTCCCTTTACAAAAGATAGTGACATCTTGGCTGCTACCTATTGCTTCAAAACTAATGGGCTTTTATATGGATTAAAAATCAATGCATGTCGTAAGAGAAAAACATCACATACTTCGCTCCATTTTGAGCTGTCGATGGAAAGCAATGCTCGGTTATGCTTATCCAAGATTGGGTATGAAAACAACACGGGATCAATCTATAATTTAAAGGTGTGAGTATAAACAACTCAATTAAAACAGTTTATATCTGTTTTACTTGTTCTCCCTTTTTGTAAGCTGGTAAATGCTCGGTGATTGGCTTTTTTTGAGTGTGTCTCATTGATCGATATGTCTTTACATTGAGCTCTATCCCAAGTTTATTAATAATGACAAATCGTGAAAAAATACTGATTAAAAGTGACCCATATGTGCTCTTCGCACGACTAATATGTAAGTTAGATTGAATATGTCAACTCAATATGAAAGAGAAATCTTACGAAACATTCATCATTAGCGTAAGGGGATTGTTGTCTTTATCAACCACTATTAAACTTTCTCCTATGCCTATATAGTTGGACGTTGTTTTGATTATGCTTGATAAACCGCCAGTGTATTCTATTATATAATTAGATTACTGGGTTATATTGTTGATTTGAAACTTACTAGACATTTGAATATTTATACTAATACTCAATTCAGCATCACTTTTTATTGTATCAAACTGAATAATACCTCCTGGTAACACTTGGCCCTTTTCTTCTATTTCTGGATGTGACAATTCATTCATGGATACTTCAATGTCAAATGGTAGTAGATTCTCTATTTTGATAGGTGGACAAAAATGGATCGTCATGAACGGGTACTTTCTAAAAACAAAAAGAATAAGATAAATTCATATTTTATAAACAATATATGCAATTTACACTGATGAAGGGTTTGTCCTGTCATAATCGGCATAAACATGATAAACTACAGGCATTTGCTGTGAATTATCTGAGGTGTCATGAGGTAAACAGTTGATATGTTCGGGAAAATCAGGTAACATAACATCAGACCATGTCACCATTTCTTTGCTCCAGTGATACGCGCCTAAAGATGTATATCTTAGTATATGGTTATTCTAATCTTATGATTTTTTTTATTACTAGATGGTCTAATAACTATCCAACTGTTGTAGCAGAACTTAATAGGAACATAATAGCACTGTCCGGCATCTTAAACATATTGAGTTTTTAAAATTATTATACCCTTCGATATATACTTACCTAGATGGATAGTATCTGAAAGAAGTCGCCGCTTATGATCAACTAATCCTACTTGCATCGGAGAGTATGAGGTGTTTTTGATGACAAGCCCACTTCGAAATGTTACTTGCTTTATAAAATTTTCCAATTTGATATCCACAACAAGACGGTGATAAATTCCATCAATCTCACGCTTTAATCGATAACTCCTCTCTCCTTCAATATCAAATGGAACGCATAATGAATTATCATTGAATTCAACTCCACATAGATTTTTACCGACATTAACTCTCTATATTTTTTTTGTTAGCAGAACATTAGCAAAATTGATGGGTTGTACCTCTCTTCTTTTTTTCCAATCACGAAATATCCAAGCTACTGATTTTCCCGTTTCCAAGTTTTGTTTTCTACGATCATTTGCATCAGAATCATCAGACATATTCCAAAAATAAATAGGAAGTCCCGTATAATTTCGGATACAATAAGGTTTAGTATGAACCTGAGCAGTCTGATTTAGTGACTAAAAGAAATGATTAATATGAAAAAAAAAAAAAACAATACATGGAACTATCCTTACTTTGATTTGTGTTAGTCGTTGCGAAATAACACGCAATACTTCGACAAATGCATGAGTTATATTTATATAAAGCAGATCATCAGAACGAATTGAGATATTGGTACTGCCATCATTCACGCTTTTCGATAATTTAAAATCAAAGCGCCACGGTTCAAGTGTAGGTTCCCAATGAGAATTGTTTAGGTTATAGTTATTGATTTTCAGACAAAAATTAGCATTAACTTGAGGCTATTATGTATCGTCTTAGTGAATATATTAGACTCCATTAAATAATCTTGATTTTTTTTACCGCTGTTGACCAATTGCTGGCTGATATAACAAAAGGAACTACTTGAACATCTAGGAATGGTAATTGGTGCATGCCTTCAATGAAAACAATTTGAAATCCATCAAAAGTAGCTATTAGCTGAAAATCAAAACATGAAAAAGAATAAAAGATTAGTTAAACGTCTTTGCACCAGTCAAATATTTATATGGTTTTACCGTTTCCTTTGAGAGTAAGCCGACAGAATTTCTTTCGTCAACTGTACTATATATAGAAGGTGAACCAACGTAAGACTCATTTGATGGAGCATGCCCAACTGATCCTTGGTCATTAAGCAAAGTTTCGTTCAAATAAGTATCCTTTCCTTTTGATTCCGAATAACCGTTGTGTTCTGGACCACTAATAAGTTGACTCGCCTTAGATGCAATTCTTCCAATCAATATAAAATCATAATAAGATAGTCTAAAAACTATAGACTGAACAGCAAGATTAATACATGTACTAGTCATGATAGACTCGTTCACGCTTGCTGATACTGCCTGTTTAATTTCCAGAGTTGCGCCAAACTCTTCAACGAAACTAGTTGTCGATTCTTTTCGATAATCCATTCGACAAAATAACATGTTGGCGCCTGAAAGAGACATAGATAAAAGGCTGTTTTCGTCTTGATCGAGTAATAATTGTTTTAGCGTAAGTATAATAGCTTCAGAGTCTTTTTCATCTGTTGATTCTATACAAATGACTTCTAAATCGACAACATTAATTTTGTAAATTAATTTAGAATTTGGTGTTGTTTCTTTTGCCTGAATGTTGGCCGACTGTATACTAGATTGAGCATCACCGTGTTGTCCATTATCATTATTACTTGTACTTCCTTTAATTGGTGGTGCTACTGTTGGTGTTTGCTCCATAAACGGACTAGTAAAAAAATCTTTTAATAAATGAAGGTAGCTAATTGATAGTACAATTGTAGGGCTATCCACTGTAAAATTCATATCTGTCATGTCCACTTCATTATCGAGTTTATATGTAGCGAGCTTAAGCTGAAATTGGGGACCATTTAGTTGACTTGCTGGAAGGATATCTTTGAATTTTGAGCTAGAGTATTTTCGTGTGTCTTCAAAGACAATGTCTCGAACTGATAGCTCCATATCCATTGATCCATCGGACAATTGCTGAAGCTGGTAGTAAACCTTTTTAAAAGAAAGCCGAGATAGATCTTTTTTCTTGTTGCCATATTTTAATTTTCCGCTACAGTCAATTTCACTATCACTGTTAACTCTTTCTTCGTTATCGTCTTCGCCTGTAAATATATCTAATGATATCATATTTAATCCGATATATAAATCAAGGTTCAGTCTATTCGGTTTCAAAGAACAGTCTTGATCATAAAGATAGGCCTTGTCTTGTGGTATTGGTGCTAGTACAACGGGTGATGTTTGGTTTTCTTCATGTAAGGACGAAATTGAATCGTCATGATTGTTTTCTTGAGAATGAGAGGTTTGTTGTTGTTGTTGTTGAAAAATGAAGGTCCTCTGAATGTAATCCCAACCAGAAAGCAATGATTTATATTGTTTCTCTGTCATGGCGATATAAAAGTCCGATATGTCCCCTCGAATTTGTGTATTCGGGCCAATGAAAGTCCTTGTTTCTTCAAGTAATTCGATTTCCAACGCAACGGATAGGTTATCAGTGATAGATGAAGTGATTCCGCTACTACTATTAGTCGAACAAAGGCTAATATTAAATAGTCCACAGCTGATTTGATTGATGTCCACTTGCTCGAAATTAGGTATTTCATGCACTCTTGCCACTTTTTTAAATTCATTTCGTGCTCGTATTTCACCCAAATAGGCAGTCAGATCAAGTGAACCCTCAGTATTTCCAGGTAAAATCACCACCGGACTCTTTATTTGAATATCAAAATGAAGTCGATTTTGGTTGTTCTGGCCGTTCTGTGCGTTTTCTATTGCTGCATTTCTCGCAGCATCGTACACTACTTTCATAATAAGAAATTGGGTAAGAAAGTCCATTGTAGACTTCAGAGCATCTGAAAGTAAAACCTGTACTGCTCCTATTTTTAACTTGAGAAGCTGGTGGTATCCTGGAAAGGTAGCAGTGAGTGGATCATAGGTTTTGTAAACAAAGTCAGCCAGTTCGTCCCCGTCAATGCTGATGATATAAATTGGCTCTGGTTTTTTCTGGGAAGTGGATTCTACAGTTTCTAAACTCGATACATCATCAGAGAGTGTGAAGTTTCGAAGTTTACCCACTACTTCTAATGAGTCTGGCTCCAGTAGTATTGTTATATTTCCATGGCTTAGTTCACCTGTACTGAGTCTTGTGCCATTATTGTGTAGAATCAACCGAATGCTATCCATGTGCAGAATGACTTTCATTCTCTTATCGCTTTCATTTTTTGAGATGTTGCTCTTGTCGACCATAATAATAGAGTTTCTTGCTGAATACTTTAAGTCCTCTGCTAACTTCGAAAATCTTCTACTTTTCCTTTTTTGTTTCGCTTCATCGTCTTTTAGAGATAACTTTTGTGCTCCATTATTAACTATTTCACTTTTGATATCAGGCTGAGGCGAAGTGAAGGTTTCAAGTATCCAGTTATATATTTCAAGAATCGAGCTTCTTGTCACAATAACTGTAAGAGTTGACATAGTCACATCGACCGTTTGATCGTAGCTGTCATATATATCAACGAAATGAGGGTTCTCCTTTTGTGCGCTGCGATACTTCACGTATATTAAACTTTTACTTTGTATCTCTGTTTGGCAGCTGTCGTCAATAATATTAGAAGTAAGCAGATAAGCATGCCGACTAGTTTTATCCATTTTATCAATAACGTTAAGCGCCCTAAGAGAAACGTCCACCAAGAGGTCAGTCGGCCTTGATAAAACAATTAATTCAAAATCCTCCAATACAAGTTGACACAAAAGAGTTCCTCCATCGTCTTGGTTGGATGATGACGATGATTTAATGACACTGGCCAAAACTTTATCCACTTGGAATGACAATTTGAACTGTTCAATTGTAGATGGGTCGATGGCTGTGTCACCCGTCAATAAAGTACTTGTTTGAATATCGTGTATGGGCGAAGTATCACTATTGTAATCAGATAAACGTTTTTGACCGTACATATCACCCCAAAAGTGCTCCAGGATGATGTTTTTACTACCGCCACCGTTTGTGTTCCCTTTAGACAATAATTGATTTAATGTTTTGTTTTCGATAGCGGCATTCTGAATTTTCGTTTCTTGTTCGTCATCATTTGTTGGGATGATATAATCAATGATACTCATAAGTGCTTTGTATTTTTGATCGGAGAAATTGACGGAAAGTAATGGCAAATGCGCTGACGCTTTAATTTTTGTAAACTCTGTATTTCCGGAGAGGATACACTTTTCTAAGAGTAAATTCATGTCGATAGGTTGTATCAATCTGTGTTCTTTTCCCTTGTATTTTGGTTCTTCGTGATTCATTTGATATAAACACTCCTCCACGTTTGTTCCAATAAAAATAGTAGCTTCGCTTAACCCTATGTTGAATTTATCATACATGAGACTCTCAAAATTTTGAGTATTATCTTCCATATCTTGATCGTTTCCAGAATTTTCAGAGTCGAGTTGTTCTAGTAAAGTCTTATCTGCGATATGACTTTCTATGTTGATATGACCAGTATCAAATATCGCTACATGTGTGTCACTTTCACTTAAACTATACAACATATAGATGAGCACATATTTAAATAGTTGGCCTCTTCTATTACCTTTTTGGTATAATGATAATTGGAGCGTACACGTCGACATCAATATCAAAAGTATCATGAGATTCAAGTGCATATTTTAATCCAGCTCTAGTTTGACGTTTCAGCCCTTCAAATGTATCTCCTGCCACCTCCATTAATTCATTTACGCTTTCCATTTCTGGTCTAGGTAGTTTGAAAAACCGGATAAGACTATGAATAATTTCAGAGCTATAGATAATTTCTAGATGTCTCATCCTCAAAGCAACTGCATTATCAACTGAGCTGTTAAATGGTTTTTTCTGGAATGAAAGAAAAAGAAAAGGTTTTTCTTTTTGATTCTCTATGTCATGATGAAGTTGACTTGAAAAATTTAGCTTTTATATTTTGATAATTACGACAAAAAATACTCACACTTCACTGCTGGTAATTTGATTCTTGACACTTATCAATTTTGAGTATCTTGTATTTTTATCCGCACCATCAATAAGGGAGAGATCTCCAAGGGTTGCCTGTACTTTAAAAGATTCAACATACTGTATTAGATCGATTGTGACCTTATTAAACACTATTGAGAGTAGGTTGGTTTCACTGGGTTTCTTCACGTTCTGCGTTAGTGTCAATGAACCCTGTTTAAGTTCTGCTTTCAGTGCAAATTTTATCGTCTATTATGTAATGTCGGTTAAATAGAACCAAGGTTTCAGGTTAGTTAAAAAATCCTCTTGATTTTTCTTTGCTCGCCCCATATCCCATTTCATTATATGTGTAGTTTGTGTTCCAAACAATATTATACATACATTTTTCGCCAAGTCTATTGATGACAATATATCATTATGTTCTTCACTAAACTCCATGGCATGTCGTAACTCTTTTGTTTGTTCCTCCGTTAGTTCCATGTGCTCATCAAAATCTTTCTTTTTTGAATCAGAGCCAGAGTTATTCCTTTTAAAATACCATGACGAAAACCACCCTTGCTTTTTTTCTGGACTATTTTCTACTTCTTCTAAGTAAATTAAATAGACTTTAAGTATGTTTGATACCTCTCTATTTATTTTATATATTTACCAGCTTTAACATTATCCTTCTTCATTTTACCCTTTGCCAAGCTTCTATAAAACATAATATCTTGAAATGACAGTTTTTTTTCTAAGTCATTTAAAGTTTCTAGCATCTCTTCTGTAGCATTGCCAGTTTTCGAGCCTATGTAGCATTGGATATATGATTTCCTTTGCTCCTTTCTTTTTTTAAAGTGATCCCATGTCCACTTATAGTTCCTCTTATGAATATCGGAAAGCACCGCATTTCCCGCGAATTTAATAAACTCCTTGGGATGTGTTTTAACACTTTTATCCTTTCCTGGATGATATTTTAAATACTATTTATAGAATTCGTCATTTTGATGTGAATATGCGTTAGGTAAAAATATGCCAAACCTTTTGTTTTTTCAAGTTGTTATGGAACAAATCAATAACCATGATTAGAGCACGATACTGTTGATCATCTAGCCCAAAGGCAAGCTCTTCAAATAAGAGAGATATATCGATTTTTGGTATCTGACTACTACCATGTTTATTAATCACGATCTAAATGAATAAAATAATAATAAAAATGGAGAGATACAGATTTAATGAGTGACATTTACTTCCTCTTTTTCGAACTACGTTAATACCTTCCCCAAGCCTGATATAGGTTTTATGATGTATTGATGTTGACTTGACAAATTTGGAGTTGCTGATATCTATAGTGAATTGATTTTACGTTCAATAGTTATATGACTTGACCACAGCAATATATCTTTTATACCGATTCAGTATGTAAATCTTCTGTATTGAATTGGTTAACATTTGAAATGAAAGTAGAGTCTGTATTCCAATAAAGTGATAAAGAGTCGAGTTTAATCAACTACTGAGATGTAGATTTTAAATGTTAATAATTTTCCAAAAAAAGCATAGTTCTTCAGCCTGCGTACCTTATTGATTACATTTGATATTTCATTTGGTTCCTCTGTATTATTATTGTCCGACAATACACTCAGTTCTTTAAGCATAATTCCAACTGAGCAAGGATGATCTGGGTCCGAAATATCATCTTCGTAGCAAATATGAATGTTTTTTATCGTGATTTGGATTTTATCAATAATTTTATTGAGGAGCTGATTAGCAAATTCACCAGTGCTAGTATTATTTTTTTCTGTTGGCTTAGCTGTAAGAGTCTCTTCTGCGGATTTTATTCGCTTTTGTTTTAATGACTGTGTACGATTTTCTACCTCCTCAACAGTCATCTATAAATGAAATAGGTTATATTTGTGTACATGTATAATATAATGGTAACTTACATTGGCTTCATTTTTTGGATTAGTTAATAGATAAATGTGATCTATGATTATTCTGACTGGTTCGTTTATAATGTTAGACCAAGGAATAATAAGTTTGAGTTCCTCCAGGTAACCTGAGAGATTATTATAAGCTATACCAACTATCCCATATTTTACTATCAATCTTACCTTCTGAAATATTCAATGGAAGTTTGAGTCTACCAAGTGCGTCGTTACGAAGTTTAAGTCTTTTGAGGTTTAGCTCCCCTTTTATTATTAACGATATAAATTAAATACACATTTTTTAGTTGAATTGAATGTATTATATGTCCTTACCGCTCCAGATGCCAATTTTGAGTTGCTCATAATTTAAATTGGAGACATAATCGCCCAAAAACCTATTTAATATTGCAGTTGCTAAAGATTCTAACATTACTAAATGATAATAACGATCGAATAAAAGAAGTAAAAGAGAGTGAAATTAAAAGACTGAAGAATGTCGTATCAAAAGAATGTTTATAATTAAGGGGCTTATCATAAAATGCATGAAAAAATTACCGACATTCAATGTAATATGTCGCATATTGTTTTTTATTATTATTCAGAGGTTTTAAAGCATATATAGGAAATAAATGGCATTTTTATTTTCTGCTCCGTTTATTTACCAAAACGCTCGGTCAATGGTTTAATATACTTTTCATGATAATATGGTACCTCATGACTACCAGGTGCTTGAAGTACGGTATCAAAATAAGCTGTAATGAAATCAGAATCAATGGTTAATATATGTCGATCATACGCAAGATCTCAAATTATCTTACCTCCATAAATGTTGCCATCATATCTGGCAATTGGAGATTTAAGTATAAAGTCAGGTAAACCAAAGCCATCGGTGAGGCCAATAACATCCTTTCTCATGCCCTTGCAAATCTATAACAGCAATTTAGTGACTTATATCTCATAAATAAAAATAAACTTACCTCGCAGTAAAGTCTCTCAACATCCTTTAAATGTTGAGGAGTAAGATAGCCCTCCAAGTAGCCTTGATCCCCAAAGGTACGGAGTGCATGAAGACCATAAAGCTCGGTCATCCTGCGCATAATTCCACCAACGCTACCACTAGTGGTCACATTGGAAAATTTACGGGCATTATCTGCAAACAAGAAGGCAGCACAGTGGAGTTCAGCTACTCTTACAGATTCCAATAAAAGATCTTCATGCTTGGATCCATTGTTAAGAGACTGCTGAAGAGCATTAAGCTATTAACAAGAGAAAAAATCATAAGAAACATTAGTTGGTGCTTTCTAAATCATTCCAGCTATACATTTGTACATTATACTCACTCTTTTAATTAAGATGGTATAAAGTGCTTCTTGTATAAGGCTTAAATCCTTGACGGCATCTTCCATCTTTGTAACAGTCCAAACAGATTTACCAAGATATTCCTTTGCTTTCTGGATATAATTAGTTGAGCTTTTATACTTGAGTTCAGGGTAATCATCATATTCCAACTTTTGATTTAAAAGATGAAGCAAATAGCGTGTGCACTGTTGTAACAAAACAACGTTATCACCACCACCAGTGGTGATGACACCCCAATCACCAATGATGCCACTCAATCCATTATAAGCAGAGTAAGCATGACCACCACAACAGCGTCTACAGATTTCCAAAATTTCGGTAGAGTAACTTCCAGAAAGACCCTTGAGAGAGGCAGAGATGGAATGCATGTCACCCATATGGTTGAGGTAGGTGATGGGATCCATTTCGCCACCAGCAGTCAAAACTGCAAATTGTTCATCCAATGTACTGAATGAGCTCTGGACAATATACATAAACGAGATTGCAGGAAGTAATTTGACATAGTGTGATTGATAGTCCATAATCTGTTGGTTCTTATTGCCTTGTCGACGAACAACACCATAACGGGTTGCAATGGTAAGTGCTTGTGTAACCAATGTCAAGGTAAGGTAGACGAGTTGAATACGTTCAGGGATCAAAGTGGCATACATAACAGCAGGGTTTGGAGCAGGTTCAAATTCACCTTGTCTACTCATAGAAACCCATTTCATCAGCATGTTTGTTCTAGGTATACGTTTTTGGCGGAATTGGATCCATCCGTTATCGACACCATTATGGCCAGCCTTTGCTCCAACATCACCAGCTTGGATGCCCGGCATCAATTTACCAGTAACGGTATCACGTAACTGAACTACAAACCAATTAAGCCCCACGTTTTTGTTGTCAATGTAAGTTTGACAAATGGCAACTGTATGAGTGGCTGTCTGTCCTGCCATACCAATCCACCACTTGGTTGAGGTGATGGTCGGGGAATCAATAATAAATTCATCGGTTGCAATATCGTATGTTGCTCGGGTTTCAATGTCACGCAATGCCGAACTGTGACCAAACTCAGTCTATATACATTGGTCAATGAAAGTGCAGTTTATAAATAGAATTCTTCTCGATCAAACATTTTCTTCGTATTCTTACCATGGCAAAACAACCAAGGATGCGATATTCATCAATGTTTTTGGACCATTGCTGTTGTTGTTCCTTATTACCCAACATATTAATCACGTTACGGAATAGAGCATCATGGACACCAGCACGTAATGCAAAACTTTCGGAATACATTTGGACGGCTCTTCCAAGCTCCATCAACAAGTCCTTGTCCTGCTTTTCGCTATAAATATTAGCTAGACGATGAAGCTGGCCCATAGTACTTTGTTAAATAAATAAAAAGGAAACGAATTAGAAAATCGAGTTTGTTAAATGTGTCTATATGTGCACATTATCTTACAATTCTCTAAATTCTTCTCTAGGAAGATCAAGGATATTTCGAGGCGCTTGGACTACAAGTTCTGGATCATTTTCAATGATATCATATGCTTCTTGCTAATTTTTTACCGTGTATTAAAACAAAAATGTGAGTTAAAAGAAATACGACCTGATTAACCTTCTTATATAATAAAAGCTTACTCGGCGTTTATATTTATCCTCTCCTCCCATCCAAAAATGAGAAAGTGCAGCAATATCAAAAGAGGCAGCAGCTCTTTCATTTGCCATATCTTTTGGTGCCTGAAGAGACATATCAGACGGAGTTAAATTTAACTGCTGCTTTATCTGCTGTAATCTTTCATGTGCTTTTTGTGCGTTTGGATCCTTTTGATTGGCCATCTTTATTTTAAAAAAAAATAAGAAAAAAGAAAAGAGTTACAAAAAAAAAATGGCTTTCGTGTTGATTTTTATAATTTGCGGCAATTAAAACAATTTTTCCCCACACCAAGCTATCTCTTTCCCATCACATTGCAATGGACATCCTTTTTCCATAAACGGATAAATTGGTTCTGTAATGATTTGTTGCCCAAAAGCATAATAAGCGATTACTTTCAGCTATAATATGTGGTATTGCAGTCACAATAGGAATACCTTGCACACTTTGACTAAGAATATGTCCCACCCTGAAAACCTTATATCGAGTTGTCCTTTACGTGTACACTTTCTTTTGTATTCTTTATTCAGCGTATAAGAAACTACTGTCAAACGCTAATTTGAATATTAACGAGATTTCTCATCAGCTGAAGAATTAACTCTTCATTTCAACCCCTTCATGTCTTGACTGTAGATGAAGAGGAAAGATACAAAATCAAGGCGTTTCATTTTAATGGAATATCTTTTTATCGAATACATTAAAACAAATATAAAAATGCTAATTATCAATAGTGAACTTCTGTTCTCTTAGATGCATTGGTTGTGTCACAAACGACTTCCTATTGCTATAGCTTAACGGTCGGGCATACATTGATCCATTAGTAAAATTTAAATGTTATATTACTGAAGACTCATTTCGATGACAATTACAACTGAGACAAATATCAAAATAAGTTTGCGAAAATCATGTGTCAAAGCAAAGAAGATGTTTTATCAATAATTACCATGGACAAATGCTACATGTAGATTCTTCTAGAAAACAATCCATCAATGAGATATTGAAAGTCAATATTTAACAAATGTAAATATCAAGTATATCTCCGGTGTCATCATAAAAAGTGCTTTAAACTTTTAAAAGTGTTTGTTGGCTTAAAGTTACAGTTCCAGCAGTTTAATAAACTTTAAATATAGTCCAAGTCAACACCCCTCGGATTCCCAGCAACTACACACTTGCAATAGAGCCAAAGTTGAGCTTCCAATTATAATGGTATAGGTTTATATCTTTAGGTATTTCTATAGCTTTAGATATATATTAAAATGTGTCGTGTCTTTTTACATTGTTATCCTTCACTGAATACTAAGAATGAGAAACCGATAAAACTTGACATTCGTAAATGCTGGGTCTGATGTTTTTCAATTTAACAATGGAATATTCTTTTGCTCTTAGAACAACTCACATATTTGGAAAGTATTCCACGGATAATTCAAGGGGATTATTTACCAGAGTTACAAAAAAATAAAAATGTATAAAATATACGAGAAAGTAATTCCAAATTTAAAAATAAGTTATATCATTTTAACTGCTATAAACAGTCAAAAAACTCACTAATATACTGTCTTTTTCAAGAAAATGAGAACAAATTTTAAATTAATGAGAAAACATTTTCAAATTGTTGAGAAACATTTTCAAATTATAGAGAAAAAGGAGAATAACTATTGAGAAAAGGCTGATTAGGGTGAAGAGATTGGTATTAACCCAAGGCATGATACTAAAATAATGGAATATAGTATGTCTGGCTCGCCGGATGTTCTGGTTATTAAAATAACAAATGATGAATAATTGTAACTACTGAATCTACCTCTGTCATATTAGTACGCTACTCTGTTGCTTTATATCATGCTATCCCTTATTGGTGCGTAATATGACTTTATGGACATTGCTACATGGCTATCTATCTCTTTATTTGCTCACTGTCTGAAATATACTCTTTATACATGATATATTTCTTTTTTCTCAATTATTCCCCTGGTTTTTCTCATTTATTTGAAATATTATCTCAATTATTTTTCCCCTTTTTCTCATCAATTTGTATTTTTTTCTCATTTTCTTGAAATAAACAGTACACAGAGTGCTGAAATATTTTTGCAAGTAATAAATCTTTATTTATTTTACCCACACCTCCTCTTTAATTCCTGGCTTAAAAACAAAATGGTAATATTATAATGCAATAGTGATATAAGATCTTCATAAACAGTTCTATAAAGATTATCGGGCTCGGGATCGTTAGGTAGTAATAGCAAGGTAAACTTTAATACAAAATTGTCAGAGTACTCAGTTGACATAATTATCATAAACTTAGATTTTGTTATCCCCGAGTAATTTCAAAATATTAAAGTGATTAGCTTATTTTTCATAAATGTTTACATTAATTTAATTAGAAGCAACAGAAAAACACTGTCAATATTTTCAGATTTTAGATACTTCATTGTACTGAAAACGATATGCTTGTCCTATAACGCGAGAAATAAACTTTTGATTGAAATCCAGAATATTTAAATGTATGAGGTGGCATATTTCTCTAGGATTAATATGGTTGCATAAAATGAAAAATGCCATGGTTTATTTTGTGTTTATTTATTAAATTACACTACATTGGGCCGTGTTATTGGTACAATTCAATTCTTCTTATTAGTCTCCGGCTTTGCAGTTTCCTTTTGATAAAAAAATGAAACAGTTCATTTTTTGTTTTTTACGAACAATGGATGCAGACATTTGATCCGAAATAATCAATATTAAAATAGTCGATTCTCCATTTACAACATGGTGTCGGGTACTTTTACCAACGATCTTATATAAAGATGTCAAAATGAAGAGCTCAGTTTTATTATCATTATCATTACACCACTTTAAATATACATATATACAATGAAATTTTCTTTCTACGGCGCTCTTCTTGGTCTCGCTACCATCGTTTCCACTGTCACCGCTGACTACAATAGACTCAACTGGAATGACACCGCCGTCCTCTTTATCGATCATCAAACTGGTCTCTTTAATCTTATCCGTGATTTCCAACCCGATGAATACCTCAATAGTGTCATGGGTCTCGCAGAGGCCGCCAAGTACTTTAATTTACCCACCATCCTTACCACTAGCCGTGAAGACGGACCAAATGGACCTTTACTTCCAGAGTTGAAGGGTCTATTCCCTGATGCTTCTTACATTGCCCGTCCTGGCCAAATCAATGCCTGGGACCATCCCGATTTTGTGGAGGCTGTTCGCCAGACTGGCAAAAAGCAATTGGTTATTTCTGGTATTGTCACTGATGTCTGTGTTTCCTTCGTCTCTCTATCCGCAAAGGCTGCTGGCTATGAAGTCTTTGTTGTTACCGATGCCTCTGGTACCTTCAATGCACCCATCCGCGAGGCTGCCTGGTCCAGAATGGCACAGGGAGGTATTCAATTGATGAACTGGTTTGCTTTTGCTTGTGAAATTGCTCGTGATTGGCGTATGGATATCAATGGATTGGCTGCTTTGTTTGCCAAGCGCATCCCTAGCTACGCTCGCGTCATGGATTCCTTCAACGGAGCTCAAGCCGCCGTCGGATCTACTCAGTAAACCTATATATCTACATTTACATCTACATCTCTATTTATTTATGAAACCTACTTATTTATTACATTTATTCATCCATTATTATATGAAGCTCTCATGATATTTGATATATCTTATTTATTTATTTGTTTATTAAATTCAAATAAAACACTGATTAAATTATAACAATGTCTTTTTTGTTTGCTTGTTTGTTTGTAATAAGAATTTTTATGAATAAAATGATCTAAAAACCTCTTTTTTTTTGAAAAAGAATCCTGGGTCTAGCTTTTGAGCTTTTCTGGAGAACAAACAAATGATGGCTATTGATAAATTATTTGGAACTATGCTTTTTGGTCTCTCATGTGCTTCACTCTGCATAATTACTTGCTTATACCCACTATGTTAAGAATAGCTTCTTGGATCGAATGCATATAATTCATTTGGGAACGGATTTAAGACTGCTTTCGTAAAAATTAAGTATCTTAAATGTCAATCTACTACCACAGTGTAGCATCATTTGATTGCTAATTTGTTATCATTCTTTTTTTTTTGTTATTTAATTAATTTTTTTAATTCTGCCATCAATCCATAGAAAAATTATTATCTCCTCTAGTCTATGCTTTAATAACTATAGAAGTGAAATTAATGTTTCTCTCGTGATTTTACTTCTGCAATAATATATGGTACCTGTGCATATCACCATTGAGAAATTGGCGAAACCAGTTCTGCTTGATTTTCAGATGTGAGTAGTTTACATTAATATCATTTCATTAACATTAATTCTAATACTATTGCCCCTTTAAATATGCTTACAACACCACCCCATTCATATCATTTAGCTAAAATATTTAATTATGCATAAAGGAGGCCTAGATATAGAAACGCACTTTACAAATCAAAATCGTCTCATTATTATTTTTAATCATCTGGAGTTCCCATTGAAAATAACGATCATGTTATTCCAAGCGCTTATGACCTAAAACTTATCATTCTATCAAATTTAATTTTTACTGTCCTGGTGCTTATCTGAAGTTAATCTTGCAATAAAAAAAATAGCCCCGAAACAGCAGCATTTATCGTGAAGGATTATTTTATCATCTGAACTCTTTATAAGTAATTTTTGTTATCACTATATCAGGGCACTACTCTGGATATAGAACAGGGTTTATAAAAGCTTCTATTGTAAGCAATGGCCCCCTTGATATCTTCATTTAATATCAGTCACTAATTCTATACATAAGATATGAATTCCTTTAAGATTTCAGATTAAAATCCAAAAAAGAACAGACATGTGCATAGATAAATGCATATAGCCTTCACCAATATTATTTCTAGCTGTCCTGACCTATACCAAAAAATACTGGGGTTTTGACACATGGTGGTCATTTTATCAAAACTTAGTTGTAAATCCTGTAACGAGAGACTCTCAAAGCATAATAAAAATAACATTTAGCATTTTTTTTATTGTGATAGTTACACAATAGACGCTATGAAAGCAATATATTCCGAAAATTGGTCTTTGTATTATGTAAAAATGAAGGAGCAAGTTAATACTTCGCAGGCTTTCAGTACAATATTTTTTAAACGGTAGAGAAAGGTAAAATATTATCAAATTACAAAAATACTCTGAATTTCTGGACATAATATATATTAAAAGAGGTGATTACATAATCAATCAAGTTAAATAAGAAATTGAAGATGTATTGACTAAAAGGTTGTCAGGTTTGCAGTATCTTTTTCTATTCTGCTATTCTATTTTGCCTTTTTTATTAAAAACCCCGAATATAAAGAAACCAGTCTTCTAAATCAAAGATCCCTTCAGGGCACAGTCAGGATACCTTTAAATGACCACCATTTTTAAAAAGTCACAAACTCCAATTAATACAGTGTATTTA
>VCJC01002077.1:52453-64959 GCA_024140195.1 Backusella luteola | reverse complement strand
AAAAATTTTACAAAAAAAAAAAAAACCAAAAAAAAAAGTTAAGATAAATGGCGTTTTAATAAAAAGGCATCAATGAGGTTGCTCGTCTGAGCTTTGATAGTTAATTTAAATCTGTTTTGAGGTTGCATTACAACATGAATCAATAAGGCCTTTGATTCATACGCAATGAATTCCTGGCCAATAATCTCGACCAGGTTGATTTTCCATGATGTGGCAAGTGTCTTTGCTAATTTCTCACCGTCTTGGACCGGGCACTCAAACAACTTGTCTCTTTCTACTTTGTACTGTACCCAAAGCTTTCCAAATTCATTGGTGCTCAACTCTTCTTCCTCGTCATCGTCTATTTCAAAAGAGAGTAGACTTGATACTAAACTTGTCTTTTTTGTTTTTGTAATGTTAATAATATTAATATTAAATTTGCGTGTGCGTTTACCTCGTCTGTACTACTTGACTTTTTTATCTCTAAAGATAAAATGAGTCATGATTGGCGGGTAAAAAAACGTAAGAGTGGTACAAACACGTTACTTACCTGTGGTGGGATCCTTAAGTTTTAGCTTGTTTAAAAAAGAATGGTTTTTTATTAGTCTTGTATCACCTGTGCTTTTTTTAGAAAAAAGCTAAAGTAAACTTACTTGAGAATCTGGTGTACTCCCTCTGTGAGTGTTGAACAAAAGAATAAGTTATGTATTCAAAGACGAAATACTGATACTTTACCTAGCTTTAAAAGAGGAGGGGTGCTTTGAATAACTGTGTATATCTTGGGCATTTTTAAAAGTGTGTCTTGGATATTCATTTTCTAGTAATAGGGAATGCGTCAATAAGATGATTAAATAATGTCATAATAATAACATTAGTATTACCCAAGGAGTAGCGGTTGACTTGAGTGGGTCGATTAGGGTTGGCCGACAACTAATCATCATTGCAGGGCGTTAATTAAGGTCACCATTATATCATTTGATTTTTTTTTTTGTTTTTTTTTCATACTTTAGTGTTCAATGCAAGATTTGTATCCAATAGTTTCTTCTCAAAGTCTGCATCATTCATAAGTTCATGTAATTCACGACAAACCTGAACAATAAAGAATGAGTGCACTGACTTTTAATAAAGGAAAGTAGTAAAATAGTTCACCTCTCTTTTTTCGGGTATGCTTGTTTTCCTAAACTCTTTTAAAATTGTACCGAGTCCGGAAATCCACGTTTTACTGCGTAACATGCATCGTTTTATGGCTTGTAAACCACATGTTTGCAAGTAATCATCTATCATAACAGTTATATTACTATGGTCACCAATTCTCTCCCCCCCTTTTTTTTTACCTTCAACAATGACAACCCATTTTTGAATTTGATTCATCACATTTATTTCCGTATATTTATTGGATAAATAGGCACTTTCTGAAAGCGTCTAATAAGAAAAAAAAATTAGAGTTTTAAACTAAAAATATAAACTTCATTCATGCATAATTACCGAGAACGCAAATTGGACGAGTAAAGGAGAATATACATTTGTGTTTGCTTTGCTTAATAAATCCATAAAACTATCCACAGCCGCCTCTCTTAACGTTGTTTCATCAATTTCTTCTACAAGCACTTTAATATAACAGTTAGATGGTGAAGATAGGCTTCCTCTATAGCATATTTACATGATTTCAAAAGACTGCATTGTGTCTCCACATAGTCTTCATCCAAATTTCTTCCGGTGCTAGCCAAAACCCGAATCATGGTCTGAATGTACCAAGTGCCCGGTACAATGGCATATTCCACAAGATGATTGATAAACCAATAACCAATGGCCGATGATCCCCTCTCCAATGCCTCCAATAAGTGGGGACTGATCGTCCTCAGCACCTGGCTATCCACAATCGAATTCAGCAGTTCCAGGGCCTGGGATACAAGCGTGTCGTCATTGGATTTGATGATCTTCTCGCTAATCAAACTGCCATCCAACCACTCGGGTTTCCATAAACTGTGGTCGACAAACGTGAGACCTACCAGGCCCAGGTATTTTAAGTTGTGGTTACTCGAGTTGAGAAATGTGTCGAGGATTTCAAAAGGGTTTTCGTCGAGTGGTGAGAGGCTGGCGAGAAGAAGTGGATCAATGGAGGAGAGAAGTTTGATACATTCCAATATAATGGCTACAGAAGGTTTAATATATATTTTTGGATGTTTTTTTCTATTCCTTTACCAAAAGCAGTATCGACTTTTCTTTCTACATTAGTTAGACAATCCATTGTTATATTAAATAAGTCCTGGGGTGATCTATATAAAGAAATGTTGTCAATAAACCAACCACTAGAAAAGGAGTTGGAGGATATCTACCCAATGTTGGCTCCTTGGTATATGCCTAATATATATAAACATTCAAGTTGGGCCCAGGGGGCAAGCACACCATGGTACATGAATGATTTATGTATCCTTTTTTCTAAAATCTGCCTTAATATTCTTTGAAATGTTGGTAGTAAATCCTTAAATTCCTCTACATGTTCCTAAATATGGGAATAGTCATAACTTGTTTATGGATTTTAACCATTTATATACTACCTCTAATACTAATTTCCATATAGAAAGTGCTGAAAATACAACACTGGAATCCTTATCTTCCAACGCTTGTTGTAACACACCCTCGATTCTCTCTACCGGCATCGTACCTGATCGCTTGTATAAAAAATAGGCTGCAAAAATGGCCTTTTTTCGTACAATTTGTCTAGCAGCAGCAGATGTTAGACATCAATACCCTCCCATAAACGATGCACATACTTACTTTGGGAATTCCATTGCCTTTATGACCAAATCCAAAACACCATCGATCATTTCTGGGTGATCCACATAACAAATTGCATTTAAAGCAGCACATTGATCCAGATAATTTTGACTCTTTAAATCCTTCATATTGTATTGTTAATAAACCAAAAAAAAGAAAAAAAATGTTAAAAACTCACTCTTTGTAACGTATTGATTAGCATGATGCTTAATTCATGGTTGTTCTTCAAAAATAGTGTACAAGCAATATACCCTTTCTCTTTATTTTAACAAATGATATCCCCATTTCCTGTCTATTTTATACTTTACCCACTTTTCGATCCAATACTGTATCTCCACTTTGCGATGCCATAATCGCATAGATGATACCAAAATCAACTTGGTAACCAAGCATATAGCAATGAATTAGTCGTATTAAATAATCCTTCATTTTAGCCTATCATAAGGGGGGAGGTTAACACTGTGCTTTTTTTTAAATGAATTCGCAAACTTTTACAGAAGAAACATCAGGTAATCCCATCTTTGAACTTAGGCTTGCTAATTCCTCAGTCACTTCACCGCTTTCTTCCTATTTCTTTTCCCATCAGCAAAAGCAATGTAGAACACACTATATATATATATATATACTTTACTGCTTTACTTTTCGCTTGGGTTATTCGTTTAAGAAAATCATACATTTCAGAGTTTAAGCCTGAGGCTAAAAAATCTGAATTAAAGTATGCTTGCATGCGCGCCATTTCTGTGTTGGTTCACAAAAAGAGAGAGAGAGGGAACCTGTAAGGTCATGCGAAAAGTTACTCGGTGTTTTAAAAATCACCTGAAATATTTTTTTTTTTCAACGCGAAACAAGAGCGTGCATGAAATGTTTTCAAGGAAGTTCAAGTAAAAATCGTGCCTTCCTTTCTTATAAGCTGATTTGTATCTATAATATCAACTAAAGCTCATCCCGCATAGAAAGAAAGGGAAGCCATGTATTTAGAGTGCTAGAATAGATCATTGACAGAGATAGCATGTATTCTTATAGCTAAAATTTGCATTAAATAAAAGTGGATTGGGTGAAATAAAACGCAAAGAAGTTTATAAAAATAATAGCTGAACTTTGGTGTATTATTATGGAGTGACGCGTATATCATGTATGCCTGTATCCATCATGACCATAACACTCTTCAATTTGTTTAACAGCGATCCTATAGATTGTTATCATCGGAAAACCTTGATATAGCTCTAAAGATGATATATCAGAGATAGAAAGTAACATTGGACTCCCAAAAGGCTTTCTTTTTGAGACTGCTTGTTAATAAAAGTGTTTGTGATGCCAGATATTCATGGCAAGCGTTAGACCTCTAATGAAATACTTATTGCTTCACAAAATACCCAACTTGGAAGAACTACTAAAATCACAAAGGCATACCCGTACAAAAATATCATTCAACTGTTCCGCTCACTTTAGTATTGTAAATGATTGGCTCTTATTCGCTCATCATTTCTTTATTTGTTAACAAAAACTTCGCGTCACAAAACACACCCACTTTTTTTTTTTTTCTTTCAGCAATTCTCTTTCTTTATCTTTAAAACACAACATGTCTGATCAACCCACACCTGAACAAGAAAAGTCCATTGAAGAAACCAAGCTTCAGGACAAGCTTGCAAAAGAGCAAGAAGAAAAAGAACAGGCCGCCTTGCCTTATACGTAAGTTGAACTTTGATATACACACAAAGTAGCTCAACTCTTTTTCCAGCTGGAAACAAACCCTTCAAGATGTAGACATTTCTATTTCCGTCCCAAAGGGTACTCGTGGACGCGATTTAGATGTTGCCATCAAGAAAAATCATATCAAGGTCGGTCTCAAGGGCCAGCCACCTATTATTGAGGTACGAAAGCAGAACTTTCTGTAAAAACCTACAGGAGGATTGAAAGCTTTTCTTTAGGATGAATTATGCCAAACTGTTCGCTTAGACGATAGCACATGGACATTAGAAGATCAAAAGGAAGTATTGATTCATTTGGAAAAAGTTAATCAGATGCAATGGTGGGAACATGTTGTCAAGGGCGCACCCAAGATTGATACAAAGAAGATTGAGCCAGAGAATTCTCAGCTGGGCGATTTGGATGGTGAAACACGCGCCATGGTAGAGAAAATGATGGTAAGGATGATGGGCGTCAGTTTATAAGATACTAAAGTGTTTTTAGTTTGACCAACGCCAAAAGGCAATGGGTAAACCTGATAGTGATACGTTGAAGAAGGAGGAGATGTTTAAGAAGTTTCAGTCTCAACATCCAGAAATGGATTTTAGCAACGCCAAGTTTGCACCTTAATAAGATGAATAAAACATGTATAATTCTGAGCCATTTTAGAATGTGTGTATATAAAGTGCATTATCTTTTTTATTAAAAAGATTGGTGAAGGGTAAAAGAATGGGGTGGGGTGGGGGTATTTAAACGGAAGCAACAATCTCATCTGCCTTTTGTAATGCATCAACCATCTTTTTACACTCCTTTCGTCTTTGTTGGGTAAAGTCTGATTCATGCAAGAGTTCGGTCAAGACATCCGTCTTGTACAATTCTGCCAATAACTCGCCCTGGAGTCCGCTCTTGGAATGGTTGACGAGATTCAGCATGATGGCCTTGGGTACCATGTCAACCATGGTGCGTTTGACAATATTAAAGTAGCTCTGGATCAAAAGTTCTATATTCCTTACTTAGCCTCGACTCATTCTATATCTACCAATTATTAAACTTACTTATCACTTCGATTTCCATGAATTCACGCTCAGACAAGCTACCCATTGCCTTTAATGAGGCAGGAGGCTATATATTAAATAGTGTGTAAGTAGCATTTCTCTACATCCTATTCGTGATGAATACAACTTACAGCTTCCATCAATGCACTACCCGACTTTGTTGATTTTTTATTACCGGAAAAGAAGCTACCAAAGAAGGATCCACTATCGTTGGAATCAACAGAGGATGCACTGGATCCATTGGTTTGAAGCGAGGGCACTTGGCTCTTGGCCGGGCTTCTATCTTGGCGTTGGTTCTTGGCAGTGATTTGTTCATTGACCATTGCAATGGCTTTATGTCCACTCAAAAAGTCGGGATGGGCAGTGTTGATATAACAGGATTCCATACTTTATATATATTTATAGTTAGAATATCAGCATTCCCTTTACAAACATCTTTCTATACTTACGTTACAAGGTCGGTAACAAGTTTGTTGGTGGGTGACAATGATTTTTTGAAATAGTTTAATACAACTTGATAGAAGCGCTCCTTGAGTGCAGGGAAACGCTTGAATAACTGCTTATTGAGTAACTGACCCAGGATGCGCACAAGCTCATCATACACGATATTAATACACTTGATACTGGGTTCTTCTAAGCGCTTGATTTGCTGCTTGATGATGACTTCAAAGGCAGTGGTGGTAACAAAAAGAGCAGGTGATGCACCCTATAAGCATTAAATAAATAAATAGAACCCCTCTTTTGTATCACACACACTTACGGATGCACTATAAAGGATGGTGCGGATATCTACATCCTTGATCTGATCAAGAGGATCGATCGCTTGCACACCATTCGAATAAAGCTCATGGAAGACAAAGCTGATTCTTGCACCACCTGATAACTCAAAGCTGGACAAATCATGGGAGCTACCATCAATAATGGTTCTAAACTCTGTGCAGAATTCGGTGATGATGTTTAACACAAGATTGGCTTGGCCAGAGGCGGAGCCGTCACCCAAGGGCTCACCCAACTGCAACAGTTCCTGTTGGTATTTGTGCAGGGCGGATTGGATCTTTGCTTTGATTTCAGGCAACGTGTTACGGATATGATGCATTAAAATCTATTATAGAAATCACCTTAGTATTTGACAAGAGAATGCTATACAACTCTTACCATATTTAACTTGCGTGCCAAGAAGGGAGTACCACAGTACTGAGCCTTACTTCTATAAGAGGGATGATTTTCAAAAAATTCACGCTCAGCATCCAAGGCTCGCTTGATGGATTTCTTGGACTCAATGTCACGTTGGCCTCGATTGACAACGGGCACATAGCCAAGTCTTAGTGGGATGACCCGGCCCGCCAAGATATCAATCACATCCGTGCCCTGATCCATCAAATCCACCTTTGTCAACACACCAATGGTTCTCAGACCCTCCGGATCCACCTCGCGGGCGAGCTGCAGGCCATCAGAATTGGCCAAGTCCTGGTTGGCGGCGGTGACGGCCAGGATGATATTGCTGGGCTTTGAAATGTACTTGAGCACCATCTCGCGGATCTGCTTCTCAATGTCCTTGGGCTGATCTCCGACGGGCACCTTGGTCAGGCCGGGAAGATCGATGAGGGTCAGGGTGAGGACGTTGGGTGAGAAGACGCGCAGGTTGATGGGCTGCGGCGAGATGCCCGAGTTTTTGCCTGTTTTGAGCTCAGTGTCCTTTACAATCTCGTCTCTGATTTTATTGAAATCGTAAAATTTCTGGCCTGGAAGATGGAGAAACTCTCCCCATTCGTTTGGGTTTTCTTCGCTGCCGTTGTCGCTTTCGGTGGTGGTTTCGGTGGTCGCAGGTCTGTTGATCAGTTGCAATACCTTGTGATATAAGTGAGTAAATGGATAATATATGCATTCTTTTTACTACTTACAAGTGGTCGGCGGGTGACAATGCCGCTTCCTCGAGGCAAAAAGTCTCGGCCCACAATGTTTTCAAGCACTGAACTCTTACCACTTGACTGGGAGCCAACAACGACGAGCTGAGGCAAGTCCACCGGATTATGAACTCCTACAGTCGCAAAAGCGTCCTGGAGCTTATTCACTGTAGTAATAAAAAGTTATTTTGTTGTTAATGAGGCTGGAATGCTGACAATAAAAGAAAAGCATCTCAAGTACTTGCCTGTTTTAATCAATTGAACGTCCATCTTGCAATAATAAGAAGAGTAAAAAAGTAGGAGTAAGAAATGGAAATATGGAAAAGGAAAGAAAAGGAAATAAAATAAACAAATGGACGAACGAACTATTTGGTATCAAAGCATCTCCGAAGAAATAATAATAAAAAAATAAAAAAAGAGTGCTTGCACGTCACAACTTGTAGCAAATAACGCACTTGCTTTTTATTTGTATAAAAGATAATGCTCATGATGCTGTGTTTGTGTTCACTTCTTCCATTATTCAAAAGGAGTTTGAATTCAACGCGTTTGAATGTATAAAGTCGTATAGTATATAGTTTATTTAATAAGAATATGTTCAAAAGTAGTTTCGTCTCGACGAGAAATAGCTGTCGTACGGGTCGTTGTACGTATCCATCGTGCCACGCTGGTAATTTGAATAAGGGTTCTGTCCATATGACCCTTGGCCGTAGTAGCCACCCGGCTGCTCATACATGCTGCTATTTCCGTACATCCCATTCTGCATATACGGCTGCTGCTGCTGCTGGTACATGCTATTGTAGTTCATCATTGGTTGCTGCTGTTGATATGGGTTCATCATCATCTGCTGCTGCTGGGGCTGTGGCATCATCATGTTGCCTCCATAATTTGGCATCATTCCCATGCTTCCCATACCTCCTCCGCCTCCTCCTCCCATCATCATGGGATTCATTTGCTGCTGCCCCATCATGGCTGACGGATTGTTCTGTCCCATCATCATCATCATGGCCATTAGTAGCTGCTGTTGCTGTAGTTGTTGCTGTGGCATTTGCTGCTGCTGCATTTGCATTTGTTGGGACATTAGGTCTTCTCCGCCGCCCATCATGGCACCTGGGCTCATGGGTGTACCACCACCGCCATTGGGCATGCCCATGTTTGGCATCATGCCGGGCATCATCATGTTTGGCATCATGCTAGGCATCATGCCCATGTTCGGCACCATACCGGGCATCATACCGCCGCCATAGTATCGACTCATATTACCATAGGGTCCTCCGACGCCGGTGGCCTCGCGAAATTTTCGTTTTACCATATCGAATAATCCAGACTGTTGTTCCATAAATGGCCCGCCACCGCCGTACATGGACTGCTGCTGCTGCTGCTGTTGCTGCTGCTGATTGGGCGAGCCCGTAGGCTGTGGTTGAGGTGTTTGTGACATTGAGGGGAGCAAGGGTTTTCTATCGATAAAAAGAAAGAGAGAAAAGAAAAAGTGAAAAAAGGCAAACAGAGATAAAAAGGAAAACAATAACAATTGTTCGATTGGATATGACAAAAATAATCATGATGGGGTAAGAGTGTGCATCAGCTGCTTTTCGCTCGTTTTACGTGTGAGAGAGTTTCTTCATCTTTTTTTTAAGATTCGGAATTGTAATCCCGGATCCTGGTCCCTGAGCTTTATTCCTGATTTGGCAAATGCATCTTTAAATGTACATTTATGGAAGTCATCATTATAGCTCCATTTTTTAACTTGCATTTATTTTTTGTTATATATATCGCACCATTTCATATCATTTTAATATAAATAAACATCAAGATAATAGCACGAATGAGGTGAATTATATCGATAGTGTCTATTTCAATATTCATATGAAAATGGAAAAGGCGTCAACTAACTCAACGTACAAGAACGTGGCGAGATCAACATTTACCTTTTTGAATTGAACTTAGATTTATCTCCGTATTCATTAAAAAAAATAATGAAATGGAAATATGCATTGGAATAAAAAGACATCCACTAATAAAACTAGAACGAAGAAGAAAAAAGACGACAAGTGGCATCATTTACTTTATAATGTACAGAATATATGAGAAAAAAAAGTGCTTATATCCCAACAAGTGGAAGGATGAAGAGATGTTTTCGATATAACATATGTGTATAGATTTTGGTTAGATAAAGAAAATGTACAAAAACGAATATACAATAACAAACGCTATCGTGTAACCTACAAACGATTTTCAATCAGCCAAAAAGGAAGAAGGGTTTAAGAGTGGGGGGGGCTTTTTTGTTCGTTTGGTACCAAAATAGCACTTTCATATATTTTGATACTAAATAAAGCAACAGCTTTTTGATATCATGTATACTTCGTGTATGTTTTATAAGTAGTATGCGGAAAATCTTTTAAATGTATTCATGACTGTATCCAATAAAGTAAATTTTTAACAAAAGCTCAAATATTTATTATGAGTGAAATAAGTCATGTACTACTTTATTCATCAGTCAGCTTATAAAAATAGGACCTTTCTAGTAGTATCATATTTATAAAGTCGATTCTATTTCTGAATGACCAAATTCGATATTATTATTTTAGAATTCTAGTTTTAATTCTCGGGCAATTTCAATGGTCATTACAGCGATATTGGTTGGAAGATATTATTGATGTCAGAACACTGTTACGTATACAAATAATATTATGTTGAACTAGATAGTACCAATACTTGCTGTTCATTTAGAATAAATGTGGATAATTTAGATTGGCTCTTTTTTTGTTTCTTTGTTGTTTATCAATACTTTAAAAGGCAATCAAGTGGACGAGGAAAACTGGCGTCGTTAATTTTTATCCATCAATTCCATTTGAAAAATATTATTTAAGAATATTGCTCGGAAAAGCCAAAACAGTCATCATAGAACAAAGAAATGGAGAAGCATTTTGTGCCATTTTTGCATTTCTGGTGTAACTTACGCGTTTTTGTGGTGCATAAGCTTCAAGAGGATTAAGACTTTTGAATGCTCATACTGAGAAGTCCTTTTTTTTTTTTAAAAAAAAAGCCACAATGCCAAAAATGTTGTCAATCTCATTAATAAAATTTGTTTTTCTTGAACATTTTTTGATCAGTTTTCTTTCCTTCCACTTTTTTTTCTGTTTGTAAACATGGATAAATTACCACCAGAAATACTCATAGCAATATTCAAATACCTACATTTAAAACAAAAGATCGAATGCATGCGTGTGTGTCGAAAATGGGACCACTTACTTAGAAAGCAAGGTTATGATTTGGAGACACTCGAACTACTTCGATATCCAGCATCAAACTCGCGAATTCAGATTGATTGGGTGCTTAGAAGAGAGAAAGAGGCGACACTCCATCCCGGAAACAAGTGTAAGCGCCTATTGTTGTGCTGTGAAAACTCCACCATGTATCATTGTCTTACTACCTTGGCCAAATCTCTCCCCAACCTGGAGTTCCTCATGTTTTATGCACGTTACCGCAATGCGTCCAGTTCATATTCCAATGAAAACCATCCATTTAATAACTGGCGCAGAAACCTGAAAACATTAATTGACGTGAGTCCTGGATGCTGTGTCTTTTCAGACATTTCTGCAAATAATATGCCTTTCACTCAACTGACAACTTTGACCCTCCGCCTCCAACACTTGCGACGCACTCCAGCAAACTCTGCTGTACTAAAACAATTAACAAATGTCCCTCAGTTAACAACATTTACAACTAATATGCATAATCTTACTATTGATGACTTTGAGGTTTTGCACAAGAGTGCTCCAAAATTAGCATCATTAATTTTACAGCAATATATCAGTTTTGATTTGGATCGAGCACAAGAAATTGATGCATCACCTGCCAAAGCATTAACAAAATTCGAGATGAGAATCCGTGGAAATGGACTTAATGTAAACGCCATATTGACGTATATGATCAAAAAGTACCCATCTTTGGATGAGCTTGTTGTTATTTCAGATCCAGAGTTACTGAACAGAGATCTAAGCTCGGTGACATATACGAATGAAGACGCCACTCCTGGTTGGACAAACTTCATTTCCACTGCAGGTCCTAGTTTAAAAAAGTGTAAACTACCATCTCTCTTTAATATAATCAATTTGCTCATCCTCCACGCTACAAACCTCGGATATTTGGAGTTGACAATGAAAAAATTCTCTAGCCTATCCGTGTTTGACTTAACAGAACAGACTTTTCAATGCTTGGAGAAACTTTCAATAGGCACACTACCAAGTATAGAGAACCTTTCAACGCTTAAGCAACTCAATAATCTGACTGAACTTGTGGTGAGATTTATAGGCGCTACAACCAAACCACCACTGATTATGCTCAACAATGTAATTGATGCACTTCCAGACAGCCTTGAAGCACTTGCACTACGATTTGGTCGTCTTTTTATTGATAAAGAATCGACTGTATCACGACAATCCAATATTAAAGAACTCAAGTTATACGACTTATCAGTCGGTGAGGATGTATCCGATTATCTGAGCAATCACTTACCAAAATTGGAATCAGTAGTTTTAAATGGTTGGATTGCCCACCGTGACTCGAATACTCTAAAGTTACAGAACCACCGCCTAAAACATGTTGATATAACCGGTTTCACTGACTTGAATTCACGTCGTGCACCGATTTTGGATGAACGCTTGTTGGATGATCAATATGGGTATCCTAATATTTTTCTTACAAGAGACGAAGAGGTATTAACATACAGCATCTCAGTGTATGGTGGGTATGCATGGGTGAAACCATCATTTATGAACAACACTGATGCACACGATCACTCATTGCGACACGTCTTGAGACCTTCTACCAATATCCATGCCAATGATGACTTACAGGAGAACATCTACTTTGAATGTGCCAGCGTACAGACGATTTACTTTTATGGTTACCTTATTTTATAAGTTTACTTTTCCACATTGACCATTCATATAGGCTTTCGTCTATCTTACCTTTATAGCTTATCCAATTATACATATTATTTGCATTAATAATGATTTAGATAAACCCCTTTATAAATAAATAAATAAATAAAATAGCACTAGCATTAGCATTGTTTTTTTATTTTATTGTAGAATTTATAAAA
>VCJC01002076.1:4604-17169 GCA_024140195.1 Backusella luteola | reverse complement strand
TTTTTTTTTTTTTTTTTTTTTTGGTTACCACTATGGCGATGCGCATTAGAATGCTGATCAAATATGAAGAACAATATTAAAAGGAACCCGCTTGATAAAGTAAATACATTAACATCTCGCCTTCCTGAAGCCTGTCAATTAGTTACTGTTGAGGATTGTCAACGCTGGGTTAAACATGCTGAGATGTTCTGGGATAGATGCGTTGACAAAGAATTAGACTTAGCCTGTATAACTCATGCCCTTGAGGACTTTCAAGCATAGGGCCAATGAACGTTTCTGGGGCGAATTCGTTGTAATCATTGTATGGTTTCACTGGTAGGCTCAAATTATTAGATTTCGGCTGCTTTTTAGCTGAAGACTCATCAGAAGTTGTCTCAGGATGCTTAGCATTCAAATAAATTTCCCGACTAGTTAGTGTTTCAAGATCATCGACTTGCGTTAAAACATCTTTTATTGGATCGTAAGCTTTTTCGTCTTGTTCATTAAAATGAATTCATCACTATTATATTTTATCAAGAAGAGAAAAGGCACAAAAAAAAAGTTGTCAACGAGGTGTGCCAATTAAATGTAATATTCCTGCTAATGCTAATTGACAAGTTGTGACAAAAATAACTAAACTCGTGATATTTGCTTTTTCTAAAGTGGATAGAAAACGCCAAACTCCATAAGCCTGACTGTATGCTTAATCGCCCAATATATGCACATTAAAGATCAACGCATGATTCGTTCACATTACTTTCTTTAAAGACAAACACATGTGATTATATATCAGAGGAGCACACTTTTGTGTTTATAGCAACTTTTCCGATAATAGAAACGAACAAGCTTTAAGGCTTAATGAAATACAATGGTCTGTCGATTATATATATATTTATATAAATATACATACTCCTTGAATGTTTATTACCTTTACCTTTTTATCGACTTATTTCCTTGACGGATAATTTATTTAATTCATTATTACGATAATGTCTATGCTGTAATAATAATATAATATAATAATAGATTATATGTATATATAAAAATAATGATTCCTCAAACCGCCCATGTTATGTTATGTTATGTTCTGTATTGTCATTGGCTTATGCTTCTTTATTTACTCTTACATTCAATAGTGTTTTTCCATCTCTAATGACACGATAATACTAATGTTAAATTAGTACAAATAGGCGTTTACTATGGAATTGAAATAATGCACTTTAACTAAGAGTAAACACCACGTCTTGGGACATGCAAGAAAACATAGTTAATTTAGGTTTAAGAATTTTCTAGCACACGTGGGGAATTGACTTCAAGTATTTAAATATTTGTTGTGTCGAGAAAGGTCAGATACACCTTATCCTAATTTGACTTGACTGATTGATCAACAATGTCAAGATTACTCAACTTGACTAAAAACAAGTTTTACATGTATCGTTTCAATGACACACTTTAAATAATCATATCTTATTTTATAATTATTTAGCTCGATCATGGAAAACACTTACTTCTTTCTATAAAAATCTGCCCCTTTCTCTATCGAGGCAATTTCATTAGAATGGTGATATTATAGAAAATAATAAAATGATAACGTACCTCCTTTTAACTTTGATTTTTTATTCATAATTATCTCGAGGTTTTTCTTTTCTTCCTCATACTCCTGTTTTTATTGAATTGAACCATATTCTTCGAGAGTTGACCAAGTTCATCAAACAATCATGTGATTTAATAAACATTATCTATTTCTATTGCTTTGCTGAACCAGGTAATTTGGAACTAGAC
Organism: Backusella luteola; assembly: GCA_024140195.1. Lineage (NCBI taxonomy): Eukaryota > Fungi > Mucoromycota > Mucoromycetes > Mucorales > Backusellaceae > Backusella > Backusella luteola. The sequence goes on along the minus strand of VCJC01002076.1, from coordinate 15,408 downwards.
TAACAAATTCCATTCACTTTCTCATTTTATCGCCATTACTGCTATTATTATAAAAAATACCACCAGAAAAGAATATAGACATTTATATATTATCATATCGCCTCATTTATTTACGTTTATTTTAATGATATTGCAATAAAAACAGCTGTAAATAGCATTAGCAATGACTTTGAGCAGAAATAACTGCAAGTAAAAAACAGTACAGATGTCAAAATAGACCAAGCAGGTCTTTCTCAATCCCTCCTTACTTTTTTGGCTTTTTGCTCCCTGTTTTTATAATCATTTTTATATATAGTATACATTCAACTTAAACATTAACTCTTTATTTGTTTTTTTTTTCTCTTTTCTCTCTTATATATATCTCTCCTTTTACTTTATCACCGTTATATATATACATCATTTTGTATATTTTATCTACTTTTACCTATACATAAACATAAATCAAAATTTTAAATGGTGGAACCAACAGCGACTGAGCGCAAACATATATTGGCGGTAGATCATATTTCATTTCAAGCTCTTCGCGCAAAATTCCAGTACCATGATAGCAATAATAATAACAGCAACTACCATAGAAAAGTTAATAATAACAACAACAACAATAATAGTAGTAGTACCGATGCAATAATGGTAAAAGGAGATCACATAAACACAGATAAAAATAAATAAATCTATATATACTTAGTAGCAGTAAAAATAAAATTCTAACAAAATATATCAATAGAATCGTGATCACAAGACATACTCGAGTAGTCCTCACAATAATAATAATAATAACAATAACAACAAAAGACCAAACACTATGCCAAAAAGATTAATCACAGTATCCCAAAACTTAAACGAGTTGGCTGAACATCATCACAACCATCTTCCTATAAAAAAGCAACAGTTTAACTTTGATATACCCAATTCAAGAACAGCACCATTACTTTGGTCAAGTGATAGTAGTATAGAAGAAGAGGATGATGATGATGACGATGACGAGGAAGACGATATTATTAATGATGATGACGAAACCTTAAATAATTATCATAACGAAAGCAACAGCGACAATGAATGTGAGAAGGATGAAAACTATCAAGACAAGTTGAGCCATTGCAAGGCTGAAACAAATAATAACCCTATTCAGCTTGCTGCCCTTTCCATTCGGTCTGTCCCCAGAACGGGCTCGTTTGTAAATGAATTAAGTCAAAGGTTAGCACAATGTGAAAAAAAAGGGGAACCCGTCAGTCAAATTATCCCCGCGGCGTCTAGCATCTGCATGAGATCATCACAAACAGCAACAGCAGCAGCTCCATCAACGCCAAGAACAATTGAAGAAGTGGAAGAAGAAGAAAAAAGTAAAATTGATTCACCTTCGTCTCCTATCTCGCCGCAATCAAAACCACAGCTGCTACAATCGTCGCAACAAGCAACACAACCATTGGGAAATAAATTACTGGAGTTACCCGAGGCTATGTCAATGCATAACATTTCCCCTTCTTCCTCCTCAAATAATAATTATAGTAGCAATGGCCACTTTCATCATAATCATAATCAGCATCAACATCGTAGCACTAATGAACGTCGATCTGCTCCGTCTGTTCCCAATTCTACGTCATCGCCTTCGCTTACAATTCCTTCTGCTATCAAGCGTTCAACTACAGGTACCAGCATTGCATCATTATCAACACAATCATCGATATCCACCACCACCACTAGTAACCAGTCAACCGTATCTAAGCGTACATGGCACTACTCACATTTTGCACAGTGGTTCGCACCGCCGCCACTTTCACTACCAAACAATAACACGCCTTCCTCTACTTCCATGATCTCACTTGGTCTCAATAGTGGTGATGATAAGAACAGTTCCAATGTGACATTAGCATCATCAACCCGTACATGTACAAATAAACGTGCTCGAGTTATCCAGGAACTCTTATTTACAGAAAAAAGTTATCAGGCCGATATGGAACTTGTTTATGAAATCTATTACGAGCCTTCTTTTGAGACATTTTCCAAATCAGAAATCAAACAGATATTTATCAACTTGCTAGACATCATTGCATTTGAGAAGAAATTTGTAGTTGGATTGGAAACCGCTTGTAATCATGATCTTACTATTTCAGAAGAGAGTAATGGGAAGGAAAATAATACAGCATCAACTACTATTGGAACCCTATTTAACAAGATGGTAAGAAACTAATATTGGAATAAATGCATGAATCTATAAATACTAACTTTACCTTCTCGTACATACAGATGTCCAATATGGATCAGATATATGGTGATTATTGCAAAAGGCATGAAGACGCTTTATGTAGATTACAAGAATTGAATGCACGTCCTTCTGCACAAGCTTTTTTCACAGTATGTTTCACGCATCTTTTCTTAAAAAAAAACAGAGAATTCATGTTTTATTGACGAAAACCAAATAAACTAATTTTTACTTTAGAAATGTAAAGAGAGTATGCAAGGCCGTACCATGTGCTGGGACTTACCCAGTTTGTTGATCAAGCCAGTCCAAAGAATTCTCAAATACCCCTTACTTTTACGGGTGAGTGCACTTTCTTTGCTGGATAAAGGGAGACACTAATAATCGTATTTAGGAAATTGTGCAACTTACACCTAAAACTCATCCAGATTATGAACAATTGGTTTTGGCAGCAAATGAAATCCAGCATGTAGCTGACCATATAAATGAAATCAAGAGAAGGAAAGAATTGATTGAACAGCTTATTGGAGAAAAGAAACGAGTGGATCGAAATGTAAGTTTTATACATATATATAATGCCTATAATAACCATACTTATTCATTTTTATTCGTACAATTAGGTTGTGTAAGTTCTATTTTGATATAGGGGAACATATTTAAACTTTGAAAGAGACTAATTAAATACAATATAACTTAGTCAGGGTCTTAATAAACGCTTTACAAGAAGAGTACATCGTAAAAAGCAAGCATCAACCACACACGATGCTATGTTTGATGAACTTTATAAACAATTCGAGAACAAGCAGGAGAAAGCAAGGCAATTCGAGAGAGCTGTTCAAGATTGGGGACGCCAAGTCAAACAACACGTCCAAGCTCTATCAGATTTGGTCCAAGGTGTTGAATCTGTTTACGGGGATTCAGATGGTATCGGCTTAAGAAGTATGCGCGCATTTAAGAAACTGGTGTCACAATTGGAAGCAAACACAATGGTAATACCATCGTTAATATTTATTTACCTTGCACAAAAAAACTCTAATTTATCTTCTCTTCATTTAGGATAATTTACTACAAGGAGCTGTATATAACAGAATAGAGTTGTACTTGAAGTTATTTAAAAATCCAACTCAAATTATACAGAAACGTAACCGCAAATTAATGGACTATGACAGAGCCCGTCATTTAGTAGCCAAAGGAGAAGTACCTGATAAGGCACTCCAGCAATCGGCCGAGGTTTACGTTTCACTTAATGCACAGCTTTTGGAAGAGCTCCCTGTATTCTTTAATCTCGCAAATAATTACTTTAATATTATTGTCGAAGAATTCACAGCAGTGCAGGCTACCTATTGGCGTAAATCAAAAGCAGAGTGGAAAACACTCACTATTGAATTGCCTTTTGGAAAAGAGCACACTTGGAAATCTATACAAGGAGATTATAATGTTAATATAAAACGCCTTCAATCTAGAATCGATGAAATCAAATCAAAACCAAGGGACCCTCATGATAGTGGTTACTTTCAAGATTTTTCAAAGGCATCTTCTTTTACAAGTTCTTTGGCCGATGATGATAGTTTCATTGGCTCTTTGCGCCATAAATAGCGTGCTCTCCCTTTTCTTGTGATTGTGTAATCTATCACAGGTGTATCATTTTGTTCCATTATATCTTATATTACCTGATTCTATAAATGTCTATCCATATATATATACATGAAAATAAAAAACATTTTTTATATTTTTCTAAGCCGTTTATCTGTAATAATTAGTTTTTTTTTTTTTTTAATAATAATACACCTAATCCAGAAAATATTAGCGCTACTCGAGATAATTCGTCACTGTTTACAATACAAAATATACAGATTAATTTTTGAGCAGCACCAATATTTTCTGGATTAGGTGTACTAATAAGAATTGTCTGCTGGGAAAGTTATATATATAGTTAAAAAAAGATAAGTGACCTTATTAAAACACAAAGTGCGGGTAACCCCACAGTGCATCTGAGATTTGTATTTAAAACATATACATTACTCAAAAGTAACTCCAGATAGTGATAGAACTTTAACCCAGTTTAATTCACCGGTTATCATCTATTTCGCAAAAATATACTATTACTTTTGTTGATATTAGGCGAAATTTGGGCAGAATACTGGTCTAATAATCTTGAAATTGGAATGCATTTTGAAAGCATTAACCCATCTTTTTGTGACAATGGAATTTTTTTTTTAAAAAAAGGTTTCCATTTTACATCGTATTAAAATAGTCTGTTGGCGATTCTCTTTCTCAATATTCATAGCGCGCCAAATATACAAAAACAGCATTGTAATTTTCTTTCTTTTTTTATTAAAAGAAAAAAAAGTAAATGAAAGAGAAAAAAGTGAAATAATAAGATGAGGCTGAATTTTTGGCAAAATGCCTATTTCAATTACACAAAATGCGCATGGTAGCACACGTTTTTGACAGGAGTGACAATGAAAGGGTGTAAGACGCGTCTAGTTTTTAATGAGTCCTATGTTGGGGGTGTTGTAAAAAAAAAGTATGAATCAACCTTAATCTATCTCCGCCAGACAATTCAAACCAAAACCTTTGTTTATTTAAAAAAAAACATTGATGGGTTTTCTAAAATAGATAGAAGTGAGAGAGAGAGACGTACATTATGGTAATAGCATATCTACACTTTATTCAGTAATATAGCTAAGTCTTTTTCAAAGGTATAAACACATATTATTAATCTTCATCACTATTATTATTATAATAATGCATTACGGCGGATCTGTGTTGGTCCTTTCTATTTTGGTAAGCCCTGTCAGTACTGATTTAAGTCACAACAGCAATGCATTTTACTTTTAGCGCAGTGCACCACTGATACTCCTAGTAGTTTTAAGTTGTATAAAAATAATGGATTTCATTCGTCTCATTTTTGTATTTTCTTTATTTAATATCATTTTAAATATTTTTTTAATTAGATCAACACAGACAATCTGGAACAGATAAATTAATTACAAAGCACTTGCTCACCTTTTTAAATAATTACCTTCCCGATAGTTATAATAACAATAGTAGTAACTTGAAACTGATTCAACTTATGCAAAATAAAAATCCCTAAAACCACGATTGGCGTATTTAAAAAGTATTTTATAAAAGACAAAACTGGATCAAAAGGTCTTCATTACACCCCGAATGATAATGATAAAGGATGAAAACAAAAGGCTTATTGGCTCCGTCTTAAAATAACTTTTGTTTTTTTTGTAAAGTTTTTTAGAAAAAAAAAAACTCATCCCGGAACCAATCCATTCGAAAAAATATAAAACGAGAAATGTAAAACCAAATACATTTTCTTCTTCTTCTTCTTTTACTTTAACTTATAAACTAATAATAAATACAGTAAGTAACCCCTCTTGATAACTGTTAGCAGTTGCATCGAACTATTTTCCTCACTCTTCGCTACTTTTTTCATGTAGATATGGCTGACGAAGAACACACCTTTGAGTCTGTTGATGCTGGAGCTTCTAAGACCTTCCCCATGCAATGTTCTGCTTTGAGAAAGAACGGTCATGTTGTCATCAAGGGTAGACCTTGTAAGATCGTAGACATGTCTACCTCCAAGACTGGTAAGCACGGTCACGCCAAGGTTAACTTGGTTGGTATCGACATCTTCACTGGCAAGTAAGTATACATTTCTTCTATGTGTTTTATACATGAAAAAGCGAATTTACTCACCATAATATTATTTAATAGAAAGTACGAAGACCTCTCTCCCTCCACTCACAACATGGATGTTCCTAATGTCAATCGTCAAGATTATGCACTTATTAACATTGATGATGGTTTCCTTTCTTTGATGCTCCAGGATGGTTCCACCAAGGATGATGTTAAGCTCCCTGAAGGTGATCTTGGTGAAAAGATGGAGGAGGCTTTCGAGAATGGTGATGAACTCATTGTTTCTGTTGTCTCTGCCATGGGTGAGGAGCATGCCTTGTCTTACAAGGAAGCCCCCAAGTCCTAAATTAGTTCACTTAATTCAAGCAAAACTTGATTTAATTGTTTTTTTTTATCATGTTGTGTATAGCTTATTTATCCTGACACACTGTACTTTTTTTTTTGTTTATATATTGTCTTATATTTTTTCGCACATTGTAAAAATTTCTAATTCATTTACTCACTACCCTTGCTATCCATTTAGAAAATAATAAATAAATAAATAAATGATGTGGTTTTGTCATCCAAATAGCAAATGCTTCTGACTAAAAAACGATTAAAAACAGGTTTTGTTTTACTTTTTTTCAAGTGTAAATATCGTCATTTGTGGCACCTTAATATAAGAAAAGATATAAACAGGATTTTTCGAGTACCATGTTCCAATCTTCCCGTCCGTCTTTTAAGTCTGCTAAAAACAAAGGCATCCATGAAATTCGGGCATATCGAACCCCGGAAAAAATAACCATGTATTATTATTCAATTGGTTAAGCGCTGCTGACACAGTCGATTAAGATCGTAGTATCCAAAATTCTAAATATGTCATGTTAAACCAAACTACATCTACTCATATTAATTAGTCTTTTATTATGAAGTAGCAAAAGCATTAATACGCACGCTAAATTATAATCAAGAGTCTCTAGTTACTTCAAGACTCTAAAAATTTACCATTTAAGATAAGGTTTTTATGCGGTCTTACAGCCAATAATAAACTGCGATCGATCAATAGTACAATATTAAAAAATTTTAAACTATCATGATCATAGCTCCTTATCATCACCAGACTTAGATGGACATTTCTTTTAAACGTATACTTTACAACGCTACAGTGCTTACGGTCCCAATTTGCGTACATGTCTCACGTTTAAAGTATTGGAGAAAGCGATAATGATCATTGGCAAAATCAGAAATGAGTTGACTGGGCGTCCTGTATTGGGAAAAAAAAAGAAGAATAACAGAACCCCATCAAAAAGTACGAGATCATGAAAAATTAATATCATTTCCATCATTAAAAGTATTATTAATAAATTGCCACGTGTAAATCGAAGTTCATAACTGTACTTAGGGATTTGGTAATCTTATCTTGCTCGTCTTTTTAACAAGGCAGGCAATATTACGAATACTTAGCAATACTATAGGATCAATTACAAAAGTTGAGAAAAATTCCTGTCAAATCATTAGTGCTCAATCTTAGAGGTATATGTATAATTTTTTCCTGTAGTATTTCCATATCTGAAGAAACAAAGCGCCATGTGTTCTCTTTTGGTCAAATAAAAGCGGAGAACGAATCAGCTAAAAGAGATGATAGTCAAGCTTCTGTGTCTAAAGAGTTGCTTCAATATAAGTCAATGTTGAATAGCTTAGGTTTCTCAGTTTATTATATTAATTTCATATTAGTGGTAGTGATAAATGACCAATCCATTTGTTTTTCAAAATAAGTGTATCTGTAGAAAAAGTAGAAATATATTATCTTCAATTAAAATGTTGTTTTTTTTCTCTCATAGTAAGTAGATAATGATAAGTAAAAAGATAAGCAACCCTAACATATCTGTAATGATAATATCTGTTAAATTTAGTAGAGCTTATTGTAATTATATTTAATCCTTTAACTTTTGGTTTATTGAAAAAGACAGTACAGGTTATTTTTAAAACGAGTGTCCCAATTAGGTGATTTTTTTATTTTACCTTTCTTGTCCTGTGTGGATATATATGTCTATTTTTTCTAGCATGGACTACTCCTATATTATTCTAAAGGCATTAATATAATTGATAGTAAATGCTTACATCCATTAATAGACTGGCGAAACGTCAACTTATCCTTATAAATAACATATTTGCTGGAGTATATTTCTATACAACTATGTATCAGAATTAAACAATTAAACTGAAAGTCAATAAAAAAATGGAATAATACAGGTTTTATTAGTTTACAGAAAAGCAAAGTACGGGTAGGGTATAAATATTAAGCAAAAGTATAATTGCTAATAAGAAGGGAATGACTGAGGTAAATTTTTACATAAATAACTAAATGAATTTAAACTTCTATACGTTCAAGAATTTTAGCAAGCAACTGTCTTGTATGAGCGAACATCTTTCACAACATGAAAAAAGCTTTCTTCATTTTCAAACTCTCTAGGATCGATGATATGTGACTCGGGAGCAGCAACGACCGGCGTTGGTGGCAAATCTTTGTTAAGTTCGAAGTCATTGACAGATTCAGAAGAGCCAAAGTTCTTTGAACGATTCCAGAAAAAAAATCGGCTTGAAATAATCTTTGTGGGTGAAAGAGGTTCAATAGGTGAAAGAGGTTCTGTAGGAGTTGATGGTAACTCTTTATCACAAGGAGATAGAGGGAGTTCTTTATCACGGTGAGATTCGGGAAGATCATTATCATAGTTAGCATAAGCATTTATTGTCTCCAGTGATTTGCTGAAGTGGCGGACTCTTTTGCATGGTGGTGGAGAGGGCAACGTAGTACTTGAAGCATTCTTTTTATTCTGTAGCCGAAACGAATACTCTGGTTCTGTTGAGATGTAAGGAACGGAGTTGTTTATGTTTGAACTGTTAGGAAGTGCGGGAGTACTTTCTACAGGTAAATCTAAGCGTTCAAGCCATTTGTCAAGAATGCTCTTTGACTGCGATACATGTTTTTGAATATGGTCAACCCAAAGTTGGCGCTCTTCATCACTGTTTGCTTGAAGAAAATAATCGGGCCAGTTATATTTTGTTTCATCGTCAGAAATAAGGCAAAATGTGTAGGGCTTGCTTTTCTTATCAATTGATAATCTAGCTTCAGCATTTGGTACAAGACTGTAATGATCAAGAGAAATGACGGCCAGTGTATTGTTGTCAGTCTAAATTAAATATTAAATATTAGATATTGTTCTAGTATATTATGCGATTTGTTTCGATTATTACCTTTGTTTTGTAATATCTAAGTTCATCGTTATGCAATACGAAGTATCTTTTCAACCAAGTTTTAGCCTTTCCATGCTTTTGTTTCATTAGCCATCCTTTAAGGCGAATTGCTTTTGGTGCTTCAGTGTTGTTCGAACTTTTAACTTTGGGTGTGTTGTTGTTGTTGTTGTTGTTGTTGTTGTTGTTGTTGTTGTTGTTGCTGATAGCGTTGTTTGAAAGAAAATTTGGCATTTTTGTAAAGATGTGGAATAAATTATAAGAAGGAATAATGATATTAAACAATCAAAAGTGGTGATCTAAAATCCGTCTTATATATACTTTTCCAAGAAAAATACTCTGTACTACAATTTAAAATTAGGTAACACTACAAAACACATTAAATCGTCATACATTCCCCCCATATCCCCCACTTTTGTTACACGCATCCCCCCTTTTCTCCTCCCCCTCCAGGGTTGAAGATTGGCTACTGTTTTATCCTTTTGAGGACCATGAGGATTCCATCTATGGCAAAATAACAATTACTTTTTTCAAGCAATCCAAATACTCTTTACAGCCCTTATTTTTATTTTGTCAGTTCATATTAAGCATAATAAAATCTATGGCGAGTTATTTTTATTCATAACTGCTCTGTGTATGAGAGTTTACATTTATTTACTTTCTGTATTCTCACCGGAATAACCAAACCAAGAAGGAATGGCACATTTATCCTTTTTGACAAAAATCCTCTCTCGTGAAACCCGGATATTCCTTTATTATTTCTTCCACCATCCTCCTAAAATGATATAATTGAACTTTAAATATGCCCTATTGATGAGTAAAAACAAAACCTCATTTATATTAATTCTTAATTGTAGTTTTATTATGGAAAGAGTGTACTTGTATAATAGAAGAAAGCTCGTAGTTTGAGCACGTAAAATGGCACCAGATTTTGCATATCGGTGAAAGTACACTTTAGGAAAGGCAGAAAACACCTACTTTTTCTCTTGATCTGCAATACATTTTGAATTTTCTGATCATCGCTCCTCATCATAAAATAAATAAAAATTAGTAACATCTTAGCCATTTTCCTTTTTTAGCCATGCGTGCTTTCCTTTTTTGTATCTCAATAGAGTTTCTTTATGTCAAAATTAAATGAACTTTATATATCAGTCTCGGGATATATCTGAAGTTAGGTTAAAAAAAGAACCATTGTTTTCATTGTGAAGAAGCTGATTTGTAAGCTACTATTATTTATCTATTTATTTTAATAGTAAAAAGAAATGAGCAAATAAAAAAACTGGGTACCATCAAGAATTGGATAAAAATCCTTATTCGTCCCTCATTATTTCCTCTTTTTTTTCGCCACGAGAATTAAATTTGAGCCATGCCTAATCCGTCTATCTTTTGAGTGTTAACAAAGAATCCATTCACTATGTACAGTATCTGATTATTCATTTTCCAATGCCAATCTGTCCTGCTGAGTTCATTTCTATTCTTTTCTGATGAATCGACGATGGGCCAGCCAGAAATTCGATCTCTAAGTTTTCAATCGATTAGCCTTTCTCCCTCCCCCAAAAAAATATGTGTATCGATCAAAGAAATTTATCGAAATAAAACTCAACATAAAATTACAACACCATTTAATTGAGGAATTCACCAATGTATATAAACATTTTGTTATAAATTCGTCTGTTATGTTTTTACTCCATTTCTTTAAGTGTAAACATAAAGAAGGAGATACCT
>VCJC01002075.1:1558-13018 GCA_024140195.1 Backusella luteola | reverse complement strand
AAAAAAAAAAAAAAAAAAGGGGGACCTTGTGGCTGAGCTGGAGTGGAAAAAGAAAGAAAACTTGTCCAACCCGGGGGGTAAAGTTTGTCACTCAAGCAAAAAAAAAATCATGCAATCACTATAAAGTTTGACTTTTTTTATTGTTGTTCTTTTTTCTTCTTCTCTTTTCTTCATACTATTTGTTTACATTATTCAAATGAGTAATAAAGATATCTTGGTTCAGAATACATCGGAAACTTCAGAGCATCATTCTTCTTTGAGTCGAGTGGTACTTGTTTGCATTGACCCCGTGTCTGCAGATATCACTTTTCAGTGGGCATTGGATAATTTCATCGCTCCTCAAAAGGACTTGGTAAGTTGGGAAAAAAAGTAAAATAATCCATCCCTTTCTTAAAAAAAAATCAGGTCGTGTTAGTTCATGTACGTCAGGTAGATATCCCCGTTGCTCCTTACATTAATGCAACTGGTTATATCGATGATATCACTGAAGAGAGAAGAGATGAAAGTCATCACCTTTTAAGAGCGTTTGCAGAAGAATTAAACAATAAAAAGGTAAAGCTCCCATTTGATAAAAAGTGGTTTGGTTTTAATAAATATACACGGCAATAGATCGCCTGTAAAGCCATTTCTATGGTAGGTGACCCCAAAAGCGAACTCTTGAGAAAGGCGACCGAGATAAAGGCAGATGTAGTGCTTATGGGTGCTAGAAAGATGGGTGCATTAAAGAGGTAAAACAAAAAACAAAAAAGTATAGGATGCACATAGAAAACGAAATATTTAATTTTATACATTTATAGAACACTTCTTGGTAGCGTAAGTGATCATATTGTACATAACTGCCCATGTACAGTCATTGTCACAAAACCAGAAGAAGCTAAGCACGCAGAGGAACGCAGAAAATCCATTCAATCACTTACCGGAAATACCCATAGCACAAAATAGCTCTCTCAAATAACAACACAGCTCCCTTTTAAAGTGTATTTGTTTCACTTGGATTTATTATTTCTTCTCTTTTTATTTAACAAATGACACTTTATGAAATGGCTACAATAAAAATATTACATCAGACATGAGTTATTAATATTATCCAAGGAAAATGATGACGATAATTATAAACAGGTTTATGTATGTAATAATGACGATGAAATAAGTCTATGCAATTCATGAAAAGTTGCATTTTAGAAAGCACATATTTGGTGTATTTATTTTTCGGGATCACCCATCATTTTATAACGGGAAATAACCTTGAATAACAACGAATCAGAGCAATTATAACGACAAAAATACAAATCACCATGATGTCAATGATGAGACATTCTAAAAATGGAAACGGAATAATTGTTACAGCACGTCAAGAGCCACAGATAAAAGGCTTTCTTTTTCTTCAATTGAAATACTTTTACCATCTACCATTTAATTAAAAAAAAAGAGTATAATAATCATATTAATGAGCTCTACTGTAGAGTATACCAATTGGAAGCAGGATCGGCTACCAATCAAAGGTACATACACATTTACGCAATATGTATTCTTATGTTATGCATAAAAAAAATAACTATGGCATTGAGTAGAGCATGACTTTGTTGTAAGCACTGATATAACTCAAGAACCCACACCTCCATCAACGATAAATAATCAAGCCCAAACATCAACCTTACCACGTCTCAAAACATCCATTAGTCTAGAGAGTTTCTCACTTCCAAAAGAAACAACAGCAGAAGAGAAACCTAGCATTTATCTCTTTATATTTGTTAACCCATTATCGGGCGACAAGAAAGGTGCTGACCTTGTGAAACTACCCATGCAGCACTTTCGTCTAAGGCGATTCCCTCAAATTCAGGTGGAAGTACACAGCATTTTGGACGTTGATGATAGAGACCTTGGCATAAAAAATATCCAATTAGTTGAGTCTATTGTAGTATCTGGAAAAATACCATCCAATCCAAAGCAACCATCACAGCCGGATCGAGCGGGTAGACTTTCGGATGCAGTGCAAAGTAGACATATTCATGTTTGGAGTGCTGGTGGTGATGGAACCGTCATGAGCATTTTTGAATTACTTGTTTCCTATAAAATTAATCTCGACCTTGTCTTTTTTTCATGTAATGTTGTGAGAGGGGGGCTTATGAAAACGCATATTGATTGTATATAATAGGTATCCCATTAGGTACAGGTAACGACTTTAGCCAATTTTTAGGCTGGGGACGTACAATTCCAGAAAAGAATATTCTCGGCTCCCAGTTACATCACTTCGAGCAGTTGATCACAGATCGGTTAGAAAAATCAGAAGCTGCTCGACTTGACATCTGGCAAGTGAAAATCACCGCGCACCAAGGAGGCTATGTACGCCAAGCAGGCCCCAAGGAACGCCAAGATGGACATGATGTCGCCGAAGTAAAAGAACCGCAACCAAACGAAGATACAGAGCTCATTCGGAAGATGAGCAACTACACATCCATCGGTGTCCAAGGTTACGTTGGAAGCGGGTTTGAAGCTCATCGAGCCGGGAATCGGTTCCTTAATATCCTCATGTATGCCTATGAAAGCTCAAAATGGGTCTTTTGGCGAAGGTTTCCGGAAATAAACCAGTTTATTGAAAACATCACACAAGAGAACCAGGTGGTTTTACATTGGCCTTTACCAAGTAATCGTGATTCTGGGGTTTGTCAACAGGATGTACCTCAAATGGAGAAGGATCCCATTGACCTTGTCATCCAAAACATTCCCCATATTTGGTAAGAAAAGTAAAATGAATTTCAAGTGTTATCACATATCAAACAATTAATAGGGGAAGGGAGACGGATTTATGGGGAGAAGCCAAAACGGGTCTAGAGTCTGTAAAAAATAGATCCGGACCCACCGATCCAAACACATGGAGACCCCAAAGAGCAAACGACAAATGTCTCGAAGTCATGACAATAGAAAACATGAAAAGTTATCTAAAGAAACTGGCCAATTTTCATAATCACGTATCTCGCTTGGGGCAATTCAATTCACCTTTTGAAATCAACTTTAGGGACCCTCGGGAGAGGGAGGCGTCGTCATGGAGAGATCATTTCCGTCATAAATATGACAAAAACAACGTTGTCTGTATTATGTGTGATGGAGAGTTTTATGAAATCAAAGATCCAAAATCTATTGGGTTTAATCGGTTTGCTCAGATATGGACACTTGGAAGAAACGATGAAGAGATACAAGGAAGAATTGTAACGGATGAACTTGAAGCAAGAGCTAACGGGGAATAGGTGATTTATATTAGTCTAATACTACTTTCCTTTATACCTTGTCATACTCGACTATTTTACTTGATTGATAATAAACCAAAAAAAAAAAAAAATCTTTGGTGTGTCTGAATCCTTCTTTATTTTACAGCAAAAGTATGTGCCATCATTTTTTTATACGATTATTACCTTTAAGAATGTCACTAACATTAACTAAAGCTACATAAAAAACATTTTTGAATTGTAATTCAACATATTTTCACACACTAGTTTCTCCTAGCCTTTTTTTTTAAAAAAAGTGGCACTTTTCATCACAAGATAAACACGAAAAAAAAAAGAGAGTTGATAATTTTTACTTGCTCAAAGTTTCATGTTATCGCATCCCTGCTAATTTACATTTTTATTTATTTAAAAAACAAACCTGTTTTCCATCTATTCTATAAAGTCGGATACCTTGCATAGTAATAACGACTTGGAAGTAAAGTAAAGATAAAGAGCTTATAGATAAATAAAAAACAAAAGCCTATTCTTGTATGTCATTACTTTTCTTCTTAGAACAGTATTATTATTATTCAATAAACATATATAATAAAAATAGACATTTTTTTCATGTATAAAGGCTGTACTTTTTTCAACTTTTTCGTTTTCTGGTTAAATATTTTTAATATACTTTTATTGATATACTATTAAAACTGTGCAAAATGCCAACCTATTTATGATTTAGTCATTACATTTATCAATCATGATAGACTTAATTTTTTTATGGCGTAGGGAAGTAAAATCGATAGGAGTGGGTCCTTCATGAACGAGATCTCTGTCATTGCAGCCTGGAGCAGTATAGAGTTTGATGTTTCCATGACCAGGAGGAGCAGAGTTTCGATCTATATACATCGTTTCGACCAGATAGCTATTCATAAAAGGCTGACATTCTTTAGGAATAAATGAAAACGGTCCATTTTCAAGTACATAAGCAACTTTAAACATGATATTGCACCCCTGAGCCGTTATCATCATCATAAATGATTGGAATAATAAAATCAAAAGGGACACTTTGTTACTCATGATGTTATGTTTTCTTTTTCAAAAAAAAAGAAGAAAAAGAACAAAAGAACAAAAGAACAAAAGGGAAACACCGTTAACTTTTTAAATAAATTCATGACTGTAGTGAATTCTAGATCACGAAATCCCTTTGTATCACCTCTCTTGTATTCCATACCTTGTTGATCATGTGAATAAAGGCGTCCTGTTGGCCTACTAAGTTTTTTAATTGAAATAGATATAATCTACCTTCCCTTAAAAGTGATTACTGGGTTCGTGTTAGAAACAAATACTCCCAGCAGCTGATAGTGGATTAGCTGACAATTTACTATGTCAATATATTATCTCTTTCAAACAATACGTTATATAAGTTTATGCATAAGGGTGTATTATTTGCTCTAATGTTTGATTCTGATATATCTAAGACATTAAATTTGTGCACTGTTGACAGCTAGTGTCATCATAACTTTGGACTTGAAATCTAGGTACATGTGAATCGTACCATGAACTTTTAAGTTTTTAAAAGAATTGAGAGCTAAAAAATAAAAGCCATATTTTTTTCTCAAAAAAAAAAACAAAATCATGCATGATCGCTGTAAATATATAAAAATGGTAGAAAGTGTCAAATAAAATATTTGGAAATATATTTAATAATGGTTTTTCTGGTTATTGGTGCTGCTGCGGTTATCATATACAATTTTCTGGGCTGCGGATGAATATCAGTGCCAAATTGGTTCAATTCACATTTGATTGGTTAAGCTGCTGCGCCTTCAGGCTGATTTTTTTTTTCTCATATATAATACAGCTTGAAATCCCTAAAAAAAAATTTTTTTTCTTTACCTTATTTTAATTTATTTACATGGCTGTTCGTACGTATTTCATCAAACAAAGAGAAAAAAAAAAAAGATTCATTGTCGATTAACATGTCACAATTTAGGCGCTCAATTTGAAAATAGTAACGAGATTGGTGTTTTCTCTCGTTTAACCAATAGCTACTGTTTAGTTGCTTTGGGTGGATCTGAAAACTTTTACAGGTAGAGTATATGGAAGGAAGCAAGTGCTTAAAAGGAAAACTAAAAACAAAGGTGTGATATAGTGTATTCGAAGGAGAATTAGGTGATGTTATCCCCGTTATTCATACTTCTATTGCCGGTACACGTATTGTCGGTCGCTTGACTGCCGGTAACAAGAATGGTTTGCTTGTTCCCGGTACCACCACCGATCAAGAGCTTCAACACTTGAGAAACTCACTTCCAGAAAACATTGCAGTTCAACGTGTTGAGGAACGCTTATCTGCGTTGGGTAATGTTATTGCATGTAACGACTACGTTGCATTGGTCCACCCTGATATCGATCGTGAGACTGAGGAGATTATTGCTGATACACTTCAAGTGGAAGTCTTCCGTCAGACTGTTGCTGATAATGTCTTGGTTGGATCCTATTGTGCCTTGAGTAACCAAGGTGGTCTTGTCCATCCTCGCACCTCTATACAGGATCAAGACGAACTCTCTTCTCTTTTACAAATCCCTTTGGTTGCTGGTACTGTCAACCGTGGTTCTGATGTCATTGGTGCTGGATGTGTTGTCAACGACTGGTGCGCCTTTGCTGGCATGGATACCACTTCTACTGAATTAAGTGTAATGGAAAGCATCTTTAAATTGCAGGATGCTCAACCCACAGCCATTGTTAACGAACTTAGAGATACTTTGGTTGATACCTACTCATAAATCATTACAATTCTATATTAATATAATCAGCACTATATATATACATTTTACTCCCTCCTTCGCAATGATTACACACTCACACTCAATATTTAACACTTTTGATATCTTTTGATTAAATATATACAAAAACTGTATATAATTATTTTTTTTAATAAATTTTTAGCAATAAAATACAATGTTTTTTAATCTAAAAGTATTACTCGAATACAAAATATGACTAAATACAATCATCTTTGACATTTCAAAAATTTTGTTTCACCAATTGATACGAAAATAGAGTTTGAAATATGCAAGCCACAACGAAAAATAAAAAGTAAAGGCAGGGTTTTAGAAGTAAAGATGATATTTTATTTATTTTTTACATTTTAAAAAAAAAGAACAGACAAACCTAAACAACAAAGAATAGATTAGTAAAAGAATAAACGACTCTTTTATAAACCACTTTTCAATTCAGATAGTTGTGAGTAAGACTCGTTTTCATCAAGGCTTTTATGAAGACCGTCGTGAATTGTTTTATCATCATCTTAAAAAGGTGGCTTATATTTGTAGAATATAATAATTACCTTCGAGTAATGAATGATAATAACAATTAATAGCATTATTATATATTAATCTATTCAAAGAAACGTGTATAAGTAACGAAACAAAAGTGATAGGATAACAATAATAACAAAGAGAAAGAATCAGACACAAAAAGAATCATTCATAATAATCAGATATATGCTTGTCTTCTTTTTATAAATTCATCACTTCAAATATTGCAACACTTTAAAGTAAATAGAAACATACCCTAAAAAAAAAGAATATATTAAATATGATGAAACCTTTTTTGAAATATTATAATACAATAAAAAACAAATTGTTCTTTTATTCTTCATATCTCAGTGAAGCATGAATGGTATTAAAAAAGTTTTTTCGACATAGAATGACTCTTCAGACTCGTCATCTAAGGAGTTCATCATATGATATGAAGAATATAAAGAGCAAATAAAAAGAAAGAAATACTTACATCTTAATCACTTGAAGAAAGTTCAACCATTAATGACAAGATACCAGTGAGTTAATATATTGCAACATAATATATAATAATCTAATAACAAATGAAATGTTAATAAGATGTCACTATTATTTATAAATAAATGAGCGAGAAAAAGAAAAGATCAAAGTGTTTTTAATCAGGAAAACAGCCAATTTTTTTTCTACAGAAGTTTCAGACGGTAATTCCAACTTTATAAAAAGTTCGATCATCATATAAAAACGACTTTGCTTCTTTTCTCTACTCATTCTCTATATAATTGTAAAGAAACAAAGTACTTACCAATAGTATAACACCATTAACAGAGATGATTCTTTAAAGTAGATGCTATTTTACATTCAAGAAAACTATACAATACAAAAGGATATTTAGTACATCTTACTCGTCAATTGTAAATAAAAAGAAAACAAAAAAGCAAAAATAAGGCATCAGAAAAGTAATGATTAACAGCACAGTTGTTACTCAGAAACTCTAGTTTGTTTGACATAAAAACATCTTTTGCCCCTTCAACCTTTTTGTTTAAAGAAAAGATAAAAAGACAAACTTACCATCATAATGAAAGAATAAAGTGTCAAAAAATACTAATTTTCGACATTTTTATAGCCAAAGTGAAAAAAATTTTCTCCATAAAAAGAAACAGTCCTTCAAAGTCACGTTTTTTAAATTCCACTGCAACTTTTCCCTACTCGTCTATTTTCATTTTCAACTTTTGTTACTTCGCCATCTTGAAACAAAAACCCAAACGAAATGGACGCTGAAATTGACTATTATGAACTGCTCGGTATTGAGATAGTCAGCTCTTTGGACGACATAAAAAGAGCCTATCGTAAAAAGGCTTTAAAAGTACATCCTGATAAAAACCCTAGTCCAGATGCTGGTAAGTTATGCTCATCACCCTTTTGCATACAAGATAAAAAAGCTGACTCATTTATGCGATAAAAGCTGTTCTATTTCACAAGTTAACAAAGGCATACGATGCACTGATGGATCCAATAAAGAAAAACGAATATGACCAAGAGCATCGAGCCCGTCAAGAAAGCCGAAAGAGAAGACAGGAGATGGATTCAAAGAGAAGAGCAGAAAGAGAGCAGCTGGAGAAACGTGAAGCAGAGGCAAAGAGGGCAAAGACGGATCAGAATCAAGCTAAAGCACAATATGATGCTGAAATTGCTCGTTTGAGAGAGGAAGGCGCTAAACGAAGACAGGAGGATTGGAACAATGAAAATACACTACAAGGTACATACATAAAAAGGCGACAATATAGAAGATTGAGAGAAAGAGACTAAATGCATTTTCATATTAAATAGAGGCGATACCAGAACCAACAGAAGCAGATTGTATGCTAAAGATAAAATGGAAACCCAAAAAACATACTTTTACAGAACAAAGTCTGAAAGATGTCCTTGATCAAATTGCGGCAGTTGATTCTATTGCATTTTCACAAAAGAAGGAAGGAAGCGCCTTTGCTATTTTTAAATCCGTTGTCGACGCAGTAAGTTATCTGTTGGATGTGGATGTGGATTTGTAGTTATAGTTTTTTAATTTGATCTATATTCTATATAGCATAGTGTCATTACAAAGAAGGACAGCCATCCTACATTAGCACCTTTTAGATTCATTGATTGGGCAACTGGTAAAGCACCTGCTATCGTTGAGAAAATGAACAGAGAAGAGGAAATGAAGAGAGAGGCACGTGCTGCACTTTTCAGTACAAATGATAGACATACCGCAGCAACTGGCAAGCCGTTATTTGCTATGCCTGAAAAGGGCTCATTTTTTAAGCCTTTAAATATACCTGCATTAAAGGTAAACTTGATTTTGGCTTTTTTTTTTTTGCATGAATTTTACCAACTTTTTATTTTTTTTAGACATCAGCTTCAAAGATGTCTGATAATGATTACGAATCCATTGTTTTGATGAAGATGAGACAGGCTGAACGAGACCGTGTATTACGATTACAAGCAATGCAACAACATTAGCGACGATAATAATAATAATAAACACCTCTTTGCAATTTTACTATCAAAATGGGGAAACCCATTTTAATGTTTATATCATGATATATCCACAAACACTCCACTCTTCTGGGACTTCGTGTAAATATTATTTCACCAAATACTTCTATAAATAAATATATATCTTTCCTTCTTTTGCTATAATAAAGTAAAAAAAAAAAAAAGGAATCCTCTGTTAGTCTACTAAGAACCGTAATACACAAATGGAGAACTTGAAATTCAAGTTTTATGGCCCACGATATTCTTAAATTATCATTTTGATTACCAACCTTATAATGAGCAGAGATTAAGTATTTATATTTTCAGTTTTTTAAGGTATATTTTGCTGGTTCTTTTATGGTACATAGCTGTAAATGAGATTGTAGAAATATAATAGTGAAGAGGAAACTTCCCTTTTTTTGTTATTTGTAAGGTTTACAAATTAAGTAAAACCACTAGTCGCACTACATATACACATATTCTATTGGACGGTTAATTATTTTCCCGGTTTCATTTGCTTCTTTTAATTGTTTTAATTTTTGAAAATCGACAAGTGCTTCCTTGGCTCAGTTGGTAGAGCGTCAGTCTCATAATCTGAAGGTCGCCAGTTCGATCCTGGCAGGGAGCATTCTTTTCACTTTTGTACAACGTAAAGACCATGTTTTTTGTTAAAAACGATCTTATGCTGCTTATTTTAATTGCTTTAGCGTATTTGTAAACGGAAACAAAGTTTCAAATAGCAACATTCAAGGGGAGATGACCTGATGTTTAGATACTGGATATATAAAGCGCGTTTTTCTTTACTGCAATCATGTATCTACATTGCATGTGTAGGACAATGTATTCGTTTATAATGATATACTAATATATAATCATAAAAGATAATTTGTTTCAAAATGGAACTATTTTTGTTGGTATATCTCAACTATTCATAGGGTGATTTCATTTTATTGATATATATTAAAAATCTAGAATATGATTATTTTTTTTAATCCATAAATCTGTTTCCTTTATATATATAAACATTTTTTTAGTGTTTCCATTTTCAATACATGATGTCATGTTTACCTATATATATTTTTGTCGTACCCTGCAATACATACCTCGTAAAAATTGACAGATTGAAAATCAACAATATGAATCGATCGTTTATTATAACACCTGATTCTGACAGCCTGCTTAAACGGATAATCACATAGGGTTCATTTAAAGTAGTTAATATTTTGACTAATATAATAAATCAATATATATATATACTACTGCTGTGATGATTACCAATACCTTTTTTGAAGAATACCTTTCGCTTACAAAACAAGGCATTGTGCTCTCAAGGATGCTTACTAACTTATCATGAGATCCTTTAGGCAAATAAAAGTAGAAAATATTCCTAAAGGTGGATTTATATATGTGCAATTAAACCTTTTTAACAATTTTATCAAGTCACATGAAGTCGAAGCAGAGAGCTACTTGCTATATCTCAGAATACATGTATACTTCATGCATAGTACTGCTTAGTTTCTTTTTTTTTTTGTGATATATCGTTCTGATTTATTCGTTGTTCATCTAAAGTATCAATTAGTAACATTTTCGAATAGTGACCTTAAAAATAAAACCACAATAATGTAGCGACGATCATAACTATGTAAACCTAGCTATAACTTGTTATATATAAATTTACGGTGATTTATATTCTTAAAATGGCCAAAAAAGGCTGAAGATAATGTAATGTTTAGCATTGATGGAGAAGGGGGCTAAAGTCACTCAAGTGCATTATTAGTTTATGAATTTTGAAATGCATATTCAAAATGAATTGGTTATTTTATCATGAGAAAAATCAATCACAGGTCCAAAGGAACAAGAAAATAATATACATGAAATGCCTTGGAGATCAATGTAACATGTCTATAAATTTGTAGATTTAATTAATTATCATCGATGATATTACAAGATTTAATATTCATCCATGCACTGTTATCATTCAAAGATGTCCTTTATTTTTTTACTCCATATATTACTTGTTCGTTAGCTAAAGTCTTGCATAGAAACAAAAGGTAAACAGAATGAAAGTTTAAGTTCATAGAATTGAGAAATGGACTCATACGAATAAACAATAACGCAAAAAAAAGAAGCAATTCCATATTTAAAAATAAATTCATCTTATATGGAAATATGCATGTCATCAACTACGATATAGGAGTAAAAAGGGTTATTCTTTTAAATGGCTAAAAAAGGATCAATTTCTTGTGATTATGCATGGCATCATAGACTTGTATATTAAAGGTTTGATGAGTAAAACCTGCCACTTTTATCCTACATTTATCTGCAAAAAACAAATGAGTGATGCTTACATTTCACCTTCCGAGAAATTGCCTTCCATTGCTTTAATTATTAATATTAAACTGAAATTCTATGGTTTGAAAGTAATGGCTTTATCTGTTAGCACT
>VCJC01002073.1:5763-16460 GCA_024140195.1 Backusella luteola | reverse complement strand
GTTACTCGATTACTTTTTATCATGCTATCCCTCATTGGTGTGTAATATGGCTTTATGGACCTTGATACATGGCTACATATCTCTTTATGTGCTCACTGTCTGAAATATACTCTTTATACATGATATACTTCTCATTTCTCGATTATTCCCCTGGTTTTTCTCATTTATTTGAAATATTTTCTCCCCTTTTTCTCATCAATTTGTAATTTTTTCTCATTTTCTTAAAATAAACAGTAACTACATGTGAATATTCAATTCAATTCACCATTAGACGCACCTTTCAAAAAAAAATGCGTCCTTGTATATCAAATTTGGTTAATAGAATTGTAAATCTACTTTACTCTTATTTTCGAGTTACCTTTGCCTTTTCGTTTTACTTTGATTCAATGATAAGAATAACAATGCTAGACCGGATTTTATATTACCGTAACTCTATTGAAGAAGCCGTTTTTAATGTATGAGAAAGTGGAATGAGTCATCCGTACCTTATATTTCTCAAAAGTGTTACAGTTTTTTCCTTCCTTTTCCCACTTGTCATGAGACTTGCAATGCATTCAATTTGATCGTCAGCTCAGAATACTCAGGCAGCACAAATGGGACACAAATGATCTCATATTAACAATAGTTTTAATACCTTAAGTTTTAATATCTTAAATTATGAAACTGGTGCGTTTATAACAGTAGAATTGCGAACCAGTTAGATTATAATGTACTTGCTGATGTTCGCCTTTCGTCTTCTTTTTTTTATCATCCTTCAAAAAGTATCTTTATAGAGTTAGTTCCAATGGTATACATTGAGCACTGAAAGGTTTCCTAAAAAGTAGAAAAAACGATATTTAAGTTACATATCTTCTCCACGTTTACTTCTGAAAAGTCCATTTTTAATAATAGTAGTTATAAAATTATACATAAGACTAATCACACCATTTTCAATATAGATATATTATTAGCGAACTCATCACAGTCAGTGAGAGAGAGTATTTATTTATTATTACTCTTCGATGAGACAGAATTCACCAGTAGCTAATTGCTCTAATATGTCATGGCTGATCCAGAATTCCAAACATTCCAATACCCTTCGTCGACTGATATTTGTCTTTTCAGAGATATCATCAATAGTTAAACGTTGATCTATTACAGAAAAAGATATGAATACTATGTTTTTTGTAATATCATAATAACGGCAGTTACCTTTGGTCTCGAACAGGCCAATAACAGAAGCAGCTTCAGGACTTGTCTGTATGGTTAAAGTGCCTGACTCACGCTCAAGTTCTAACTTAACTGAGCCTTGTGAAGGTACAAGGACAAGATATCGTGATGCCCTGGTTTTTCTGTACTCGCCCTTGTACTTGTCAAACATACTAAAAAGAAGAATGGTAAATACCAGAGCATTTTTTTAATGGTGTAACTATTTTACCCATTGTATTCTTGATTTAATTCGAATTCGGAATCTTCCCACTCCTCCTCTGGCCAGAAACGACGGGATATAATGAGACTTTGCATATTATTGCCAATCTCGGGATTTTCATGCACTTTCCTATTAATACGTTTACTTTCATCCACATCCTTCAGCATTGCATCGCAGGCAGAAAATGTGTCGGCAGGAAAATATTGCTTGAGTCGTTCCAAGTGAATAAACTCCTTGTCAACATTATAAGTGTCGGATGATAATAGAACTTCACCCAAGGTCTTCTTATAACCTTCAACGAAACTGCCAAGTGGTTTGCACATGCTAATAAGCATAGCAACAGGATCAGCAGACTTGTCCTGCAGTCTTCTCAATTTAGCTATTTAATATGTTATTAAACAATATTGTAATGTAATGGAAATAGTAATATTTTACCTGGTGTATCTTCAGCAACAATAACCATATCTTTAGGTCCCTGATGTTCATTCAACTCTGATTGCTTAAATGCATAAATGGAACTTTCATCTGGATAAAGGTGTTCGTACTCGGATGATCTCAGTATATCGATCACTCCTTGAACAACATCATTGCGATAGGTTCTATTTTTTGCTTGGTTTATTAGTAAAACAAATCAATAAAGCAAATGTACATTTATATGATAAACAACTAGACATACTTCATATACGTCTCAATCAGGTCAATCACCGGTGTCATTATACTACACGATGGGTCGATAATGGATAAACATTGTATACATAAGCTATACTGCTCCAAAATATCTGTTGCTGAAGCACCCTGATGAAGCAATCTTTCTTGTAACCTGAATTTATATATTTAATATGGTACTTTTGTCCGTAAAAAGCAACTTACGCATGCATTAAGGAATCTTTTAGATCTTTTAGTAAAGCTCGCCGAGTAGCAATGATCTATTTTCTTAAATTAAACTAAATTCAATCATCACGATTTATGAACTTACATGAAAGTCATATATGACTTCTTTTGTATCAGGATATTCACGAATTATATTAAATATGTGTGGTATCCTGCTTGTAATATATTGATATCGCTTTAGTAAGAAATATATAAAGCGAATCTTGGTTATGTTTACTTACATTTCCTTGTAAAGAGCCTCATAAACAATATGTTCTGCTTTCACCTTCTTTCTTATAAAGTTATTCCAATCAAATCCTGTGTTAACAAATAACAAGATTAGAAGCGGTGTATAGTTAAAGCGCAAAAGAAAAAGAAATTACCGTTTTCTAATCTTGGAATAGTAAAAGATAGCCAAGGTATAATCAATGTATGAAGCCATTTCAATTGAATCTGTGTCATTCGAACATCCCAACTCTCTTTCCACGTCGACACACTGAGTCTTTTGCTGATCCTTTCCCTTAAAATGGCCATCCAATCTGGCAATATCAAAAGGCTATTCAACATATCACAAATCTCGCCATAGCTGACAAGCCTTTCTTCCATGTCTTTTATTTCGATCGTCTCGTCATCATCGGGTGAAAGCCACTCGTCTAAGGTAATCGATCCGTTATAAGGTGTCAACACGGTTCGACGATCCTTTAATATTTGATCTGACAAATTATAGACATCGACTCCATCTGGTAAATGCTCGTCCCAAATCATTTGAACCATATCTTCCAATTCCTGTCCTTGATATCCCATTCCATTTGTGAAGAGATTTGCAAATGATTCGTTTTTTTCTGTCGTTGCTTGTAGTCGGTATTTACTTTCAATTAAATCCAGTCCCAAGTCGTAAAACATGCGCGATGACTCGTAAAAAAAGGCGGGAAGGTTATCTTTGATAAGCTGTCGATTTGCATCCTTTACTTTTATCTTTAGTTCCTCTGATGCCAGTTTACTGCCTCTATGTATCATAAATTGCATGAGAAATACCATCTCTCCTCTCCTCTCTTATTTATCCATACACTGGAAAAGGCATATTTAAAGCCAGAAGTGTGTCGCTATAACATGTATGAATATCTTTGACATAGTCTGAGAATAGTCCTACGATTTGATCGGGGTCATGTCTTTTTTTCTACACGTAAAACATCTTTGCGCGTTAAGTGTCAAATGTATGTTAACTCCTTTGCTTTCCCTTTTCTTACCCTGTAATCTGCATCAAAAACCTGGGATAGAACATACATGGAGGCTTCGATGTAATTTAAAGATATGCTGATATACCAGTCATGCACCGCAAGATAGGGTAGTTTTGGATCGTGCAAGTCGCGAAGTGGTGAATCGCGCACTATAATAAAAAGAGAGTTTGTTTAGATCGTCTCATTCAAATTGTTGAGATTTCAAATACTTTACAGGTCAGTAAGCGTGGATGGACTTTGCAATAATCAACAATCTTCATCATTGTAGGAAGTGACTACGTAGTAAATAGCTGTTTTAGCACCTCTTTTTAAAGAAACAAGATACCCTTTATCTCACTTCTCTTTCCGTTTTTCCTCGACTTTCAAAGTAACTATTGATCGTCTTTATCGGATCTAAACTTCTAGTTTGTTCTGGGAAGTTCTTTAGAATATTTATTGACAGCATATCGAACAATTGAACAGTTGAACAATAAAAACATTAATGCCTTTTGTGTTCAAAAGCCAGAAAGCTCAGAGGGACTGTTTTGTGACAGCCAAATGCCTATTTTGGAATAAAGTCAAATGAGAGAATATGCAAAAAAAGATTCATCAACAAAGGATTGTATATTTAGAAGGATGCATCTCATTATAAAAATTATGGATCTTTAACTGATAAACTTAATATATTCTTAATTGATTTAAGGGAGTTCAGAGATAGAATTCGAGGAATAGAGAGCATGATACAAAAGACAAAAGAGAGACAGAGAAGGTTTCTTTCATTAAAAGCTGCTTACAAAATAGATTTATGCTATTTAATGAGATGAGAATTATAGAAACCTGTTTATGAGGTTTTTGAATTCATTTCTAAAGAGGAAACTGTTTGTATTATATAATATAATATGACCCTACCATTACTCCACCGCGGCTAAGTATTTTTATAGTCTTGTGCATCTAATTTTTTGGTGATCCACTAAAAACACCATGGCTTAAACGATTACGCTTTATGAGAGGCATTCGCGGTTTTATTGAATTATTTCCAAAAAAGCACGGGCGAGATAGTGTTACAAAGCGGCAAATGTGTTACGAACGAGTACACAATGTGAAAAATGAAAAACACCACGCCGATCACCAAATGTTAACGGTATCTATTTTTATTATAAAAATTAAAAGGGGCAATTTACATAATTAATCTCATCCTGTTCATTTTCTTTTGATACAATACACCACAGTTATGTACAACATATTACAAAATGGTACTTACCTGTTCATGCCTGGTATTCACTCAGCTTGTAAATTTTATGGAGGCATTACAGCAAATGAATAATGTAAACAGGGCCAGTACATTTTTCTTTTCCTTCTTCTTCTTCTTCTTCTTTAGAATGATAATACTTTAAATAGATAACGTGGCAACTTTGTTTATTATTATCATTAGCCACAATTGTTTATTCTTTAAATGACATCACGAATACATGTATACATTTAATGCATTCTCCAGAATATTCCATTTATTTTTCCTTTACTAGTCATTTTGTAGTACTGAAAACCAGAGCACACATTAGAATCATGGTTTTTTAATGCAACTAATAGTGAAAATTAGGAACACAAGTTCAAAGAGGAATAGGAATAGAAACCACGTACCAAAAAAGAAAAAAAAAAGCTGGATACTGAACACAGAAGTGTTGCTTTCGTTTCCAATTTTGTATCATGTGTCAAGTCCTTCATGACTGATAAAATCCTAAGCCTCTACAAAGCGTAGAAAGCCTGGTTTATTGTATTTCATAGAGATGGGCTTTCTCACTCACGCTCACTCTCTTAGCATACACAAGGCAACGTGCTACAATTCGATGCATTCATATAAAAGACCCTTCTTTCCACTGCCTTTTTTTTATTATTATTTCTATTCTATTTCTTATACAGAGATCACAATGGTTTCTTCAAAATCGATTTTTGCTTTATCCATTGCATTAATTAGCAACGTAATTGCTGCATCCGTGGGATCTATATCTGATTGTCCTGCCCTGGCACCTCGTGCAAGTCCAGCAAAGGATATCACTGATCTCCGTATTGATGATATTAATATCGTGGCAGGATTAGGCGACAGGTAAAAAAAAATAATAAAAAAAAAAAAAGCTGAAGTATTATAAGAATACTAAATGACGTTAAATAGTATCATGGCAGGATTTGCATTGATGGGTGTCGATTATGAAGGTACCGGAATCATAAATTTCAGCGCCGTTTCAGAATATCGCGGAAACAGCTACGCTATGGGTGTAGACACTGGCGCAGTTACTCTACCAAATTTCATAAAAAAATACAACTCAAAGGTCCAAGGTGGCTCTGTTCTGAGTCATTTAGCTTCTTTCTGTAACGGGGACGAGTGTGGCTTTCCAGAAACAATATGTAAATGGAAAAAAGATTTCCATCTGAAAAATCTTAATCTCATTAAACTTTTCTATTTTTAGATCGACCCTTGAGGGACAACCTTAATGGTGCTCAAAGTGGTGGGGTGGCCATGAACTTGGATTTCGAACTTGATTATCTTATTCCTCGTAAAGTTTTACAGCAAAATAATCCTTATTTTATTTTTTTTTAACTTGATTACCGCCATTTCATTATAGGTATGAAGTCATATATACTCAGCACTAGCTATAAAAATGATTGGAAGATGATTACTATTCAAATCGGAAGTAAGTATTGTTATTTTTGAGTGTGCGGGTGCTCGTTGACTTATATATGTATAACCAGGTAACGATCAATGTGCATCATGCAATAGTACTATTATGGATAAAGTTACTGCTGATGCCTATGGTAGCTATGTAGAAGCTGCCATCGAACGCATCAAGAATGAAATTCCAAAGACCGTTGTGAATCTATGTAAGTTTCCCTCTTCTATTTATCAGGTTATTTTCTTACATGCATATTTTTAGTTGGTACCTTCAAGGTTTCACGCGTTTTCCCTTTGACGGCAGGTCAAGCTTATTGTGTACCTAATGGTTTTATCCAAAACACCGGTGAATGCTCTTGCTCTAGCTCTGCTGAAAATTTGGCTAAAATGGATGCTTTGTCAGATGGTAATGTCACGTACATAGATATATACTTGCATCTTTTTTTTTCCTAACTTGTATCCTATAGCATATAACGTAAAACTTCAGGCTATTGCTGATAAATACAAAGGAACCGCCAATGGGACATTTGCTGTTATGTATAGCCCTGCCCCCATCGATATCTCCTCTTTCCCTGTTGATGCTTTAAGGTAATAACAATAGCAACATAAACTACGCTTTGCATCTATGTTTACTCACAACTCTTTTATCATAGTAATGTTGATTGCTTCCATCCAAGCTTGAAAGGACATCAATGGATTGCCAAGGTAAAAATATAAATAAAGGAAGCATTGATCATTTACTCTAATACGCAATGTTTATTTAACTAGACTTTCTGGAATCAGCTTTTCTTGCCTAGAAGCGAGAAACCATCCATCTTCACTTTTGATGCCAACCTCCAGGTAAGAAATTTATTATATTTGGTCGGGATATATCTGACTTTAACATTTCCATCTACATTTTAGATCAGCTGTCCTGTGGATACAGACAGACTTCCTACTCAGTAACTTATTATTATGCTTTACATTTTGTAAGCTATTGTGTTTTATATTACATTTGTCTTTGAGATACTCTTTAATCATTTATTTATCATATCCATTTTTCATATATTTTTTAATACAGCAATCGTCGACCATTACTTTAGTATTTTTATATTGCTTTTGTATTTAAAAATACTCCATTAAAATTTTTTCATTGTGGTTATCTCTAGCCTTGGATGAGTATAAATTAAACTCATCCAAGCGTAATTCTCGCTTGTTTGATCACATGTAGCCTTGGATGAGTAAAAATCATATTTTCCCAAGTCTAATCCCAGCTTTGTTTGGTGATAGTTCACTTGAAATCAAGTAAATATTTTAACTCACATTATTTATTATTTTCTTGCGCTTGTAGGAACGGTATCCAGATCTGAGATCTTTGCTCTTCTGTTTTGGATTTGAATTCCGTTCCCGTTTGAATTGGAGTTTAGAGTTTGAATTATCTCTCACTAATTTCGTTTTGGTTAAAAAGTCAATGAGCATAAGTAATTGAATACGATTACACTAACCCAGTGACACATTTCAAAAGTAACAAACAAACAAGCATAATACGCCTAATATATTATGCGATTGATGGAAAGCCAACAATAAACAACTATTTATGGCATGTCTATTCCAAAAAGTAATAGATTAAATCCGTCACTGACATCAGAGAAAACATTGTGCACGAGAATTAAAGATAAGTCGTTGCTTTATATATGCTAATGTTCTGATGGTGTATAAAGTGATTTTAACACCCCATTATGAGTAAACTATGTAGTACGTGGAGCAAATTTTCATTGCTATAACAAAGGGATGTATACAATTAAAATAACGATTGTCCTATATTTGATCATTTATTTCTACTAGTCTCTATCGTATATTTCTTGCTGCCGTATGTTATCAAGTTGGTGAATTGCAGGATTTTGATTAAACCCTGAATAGGCTTCTGCAGCCAAACGAGAGCTCCAAGGGGTCGCTAGTGTCATATAACTTGTACCAAATTTTGCATTGGATACGCGTGAAGTCCACAACAAATCGCCTGTATATGCTTTTAAGCAATAAACCCATTTTCCTGCGCCAACGTAAACTAACTCTTCTCGTCTGCCAATCTTAAAATTTGGTGGATCTATAACTGCGAGTGGCATATCACCCACGCTCCCGGGACAGTTATATCTCCAAACTTCTTCTCCTGTTTCAATATTTATGGCCATAACCTTTCCTCGAGAGCTGCATATTGCAATGGGCTTTTTGCTAAAATCATGATCTTGATATTTAGGAGGTGTTTCTGCGTTTTTATCACAGCTTGTAATGGAGTATCTTCTAGGTAAAAGTGATCGACTTGGAGTGCTAAGCACCGACACATTGTCACAACCAAAGTCCTAAAGTTTAATACGATTAATGAATTTCGAGACTTATGTGTTTAAAATAAAACTTGCTTTCATATTATTGATCCAAATAGTATTTCCTGTCATAATATCAATACATGTAGTTCTACCGTTTGTTCCAGCAATTACTTTATCACAGTCGGTTACAGAAAGAGATATGATCCCAGTTGAAAAGCCTCTAGAGAATGTTTTTCTCCAAAGGCATTTTCCATTTTCCTTGTGAATACTATATATTTTACCATTAGTAGAACATATCAAGATGTTATCCGGGTCAAGTTCATTAATATTTTCTTGAAATCCAAAGTCTGGTTCAGGTATTTGAGAATTTGTACTTTGTGATTTAAAAAAATGCATTTTTAACTTCAAAGAACAGAAAAAATGTCGAAATGCAAAATAAATTTTTTATGAACATTTATTTACTTTTATATTTATTTTCAAATATATCGTTCTGTCTCGATTAGGACATTTAAGCTTGATCTAAGCTTTTAGTGGACTTTAGCTACCAAGGTTTTTAATATTTAAAGTTATCTTTATGAATTCATGGTATTTTCAAACTTTAATTTTAAACAAAAATATTAGAAACATGCCACCGTTTGTAGTAAAATTCTTTATTTTTCTTTGGTTTGTTAATCATGTGAGTAAAATGAGATGAGAATAAAGTTGGTAATTTAACAAAAAAGTAGAAAAGCAGACCATGGTGTATCTACATCCATGTGGCTTTCCTTTCTTGATGCTTCTCTTCTTTCTTTTTCTTGATTTTTTACCACGAAGTTAACTTTATTATAAAAGTCTATATTGTATCACAAATGATGCATAATTGCCCTTTTTTCTATTTTTACAACTATAGAGGGACTTAACAGGCCAGTGCATACAAGTTGAATTATATCAAGTCTTATTATAATTTGATTTATATAGTACGTATATAGTGATTTATTACATTCCTCTTACTTTCTTTCTCAACCAAACAGATATCAAGTGGCTACCTCTTCCTTCATCTATTCTCGATTCCATCCATTTTAACATCAGTAAACTCACCTGAAGAATCATTCAATAAAGCTTGTTCATGATTTCATTATCATGGATGGTTGTTATCATACTTTTCTATTATCATATGGATATATCATGATACTATTTAAAATCTTTATTATCTCTATTAAATAGACTAAAATGGGTCTTTGAAATTTCGACTTTCGACCTTGAAAATGATGTTTTGTCATTCAATTTCTTAGTCATTGTGACAATTTAATTATTACTACTTAATTATTAAAATGATTACATTTTCTATATTATAAATGCTCTAAATGATGAAGAGCTTGAAGACCTATTTTAGCCTAGATTTAAAGATCTCTCACAATATTTAGAAAATTAATGATAAAATACAATGATTTTTTTTCAGAAGAGGTTTGTAGTCACATTTTATGAATTGTACACCCTCAACATTACAAGTATATTATAAAGTGACTGATTATAAAAGTATAATACATTGCACCGATTCCTAGCCTTTATCCCCTTTCTTCAATTACTACTTAATTATGTAGAATTTTTCCATATCAACGACCTCACTAAAAATTATACTCAAAGCTCTACTTAATTCGAGTTTCGTTGATTACCTATTCCTCTCACTTTTTTACATGATGTCAAAGATAGCATATAATCTATTGAAAAACAAGCACAGTGGGCTCAGGCTGACAAGTTTTCATACAGCCTACCAATAAATGCCAGTGCTTAATATTTTGTCAATTGTGCAACATATAATTGAGAGATATTTTCAATTTGTATAATTCCCCGATAGTAATCCAATTCACTAATTTTGAACCAATTTAGTCTAAAAGTTTAAGATAGTAACTACAAAATAACATTTTTGACCTGACCACATTATCATCAATAAAGAAAAAAAAGAAGGCTATTTGGTATCTACTTGGTTGAAAAAGTTATCATACAAACCAAAAAAAAAGTAGGGTAGAGGCTCAACGGTCATAGTGAAGCCATTTTTAAGCAAAATGGGGATAAAATGTCCAATAAGACCATAGCAATCCGGGAAATAGGGAAATTTAAGCATACTTATATGGAAATCAATATAGTCGCGCCAATTACTTTTCCAAAAGCGATTTTGAATTAAAGTTTAAATAGTCCCGGAACAGTTGTACAAGCTGGTAAAAGGTTGTTTACTCATTTTATTCCACGTTTACCATAGA
>VCJC01002068.1:15246-26118 GCA_024140195.1 Backusella luteola | reverse complement strand
AAAAA
Source organism: Backusella luteola (assembly GCA_024140195.1). Taxonomy (NCBI): domain Eukaryota; kingdom Fungi; phylum Mucoromycota; class Mucoromycetes; order Mucorales; family Backusellaceae; genus Backusella; species Backusella luteola. Next base: position 26,113 of record VCJC01002068.1, on the reverse strand, counting down.
AAAAAAAAAAAAAAAAAAAAAACACACACACACTTAATCACAAATGCGAGAGATAATTGTTGAACCAAACAGGTAAGTGAAGTAGAGTCAATCCAGGTTTGTAATACCCTATCACATTCTGATATCATCTCTTTTTTCTTAATAGCCGGAAAAGAAAGACTATGGCTCCCACCATCGATACACTATCTCCCATAAAAACAGCAATTATTGCATTAAGAAAAGCATGCGAAGATCATAAAATCGCGCTTATACGTTCTTGTCTTTGAATACACTATCACATATCGGTATTCCGGCACCACTGTTGACCTATCACATAGCAAAAAAAACCGATTGCAGGCAGTTAGAAGGGAAAGGCTTAGACCTGCTTGATATAATAGACTAGTGTACTATCGCGTTTATGTTCATTAAAATAATCAAACAATCACATAAGCAAAGAAAAAAAGTATATGATTTGAAAATATTGAACTGCTCTTTTAATTCATAAAAATAAAATAGTACATAATAAAATAAAAATATTATTCTTCTTGGCTTAATCGTCTTCTCTTTGACTGAAGCAACTCAACATCATGTCTGTTTTTACATGTTGCTACTTCAATGAGGAGATCCCTTTCTTCAAAGGTAACCAATGGCTGCAAGTTTATTTTCAGCTCCGACTTTATGATTGCAATATCCTTGTATCGTCTTGGCAAGGTAGCATCATTTAAATCAAGAATACCTTCTGTTCCCTGGTACTTTGCAAGGTGGTCAAATTTCTCGAGGCTTGTCATCGATGGGTACATGGCCTCAGCCTTCCTCTTCTCCTTCTTCTCTGCTTCTTCTCTTGCTCTCTTTTCTTCTTCTTCAGTAAGTTGATCAAGTACCTCACTCTGCATATTTGTTTTTTGGAGACACTTCAACATGATTTTCTTGATTGGTGGGGCAGACACAAGTTGATCAAATATGTCTAGAATGGCTTCTATTTTTGCCTCTTCTTCAACTGAACGACCGTGTGAACTTGAGGGAAAGTTTTCAACCAGTTCCTTGTAAATATCGCCAAGAGCTTGCATGTCGTTTGACACGTTGGTGCACATTAGATCTTGGGCGACAACTTTTGACACAGCATCTTCGTACTTCCATTTTAATATAGGAGTTTCATTTAAATATGTCTTGAAAATATCCACTGGGGCCAAAAAGTCGATGGAAATTTGTAAAAATCAGGAAAAAAGTCATTTCAAAATGGAATTCCATGTTGTCGAAATGGGAATCCATCGAATAAATATGATTTCTCACTATAAATTTATAAATTTACCATTTTTTTTGAACGGAAAGCCATTTTAAAATGGATTTTTTACGACCCATCGACTTTTTGGCCGCAGTGATCACAGATGGTTTGGTTGTCTTCGGCCAAGGAAAGCATTTGAATATAACGATAAGGATAATAATAAGGAAAGGTAGGAAGAGGAAGGAAGGAAGGAAGGAAGTAGAAAAAAGTACTATTTATTTGGAATTGCTGAGTGTGACGTCCGAATTTCCTTTTTTGCTGATTCGGATGCTTTAGTCGATTGGTTTGTAATTGCACTTTAAAAAACAATATTGTAAATGATATACCTTATTATTAGCATGTTCTTATTGCTGAAATGAAAAAAATAAATATTGTATGAGCATGAATATTTTAATATCATTGATACCTTCATGTTTTTGTCTTGAATTTTGCAATCAAACACTCATTTTTCAGCAACAGCATCATCACATGGTGCAGTTTTGTTTATTTTATTGACATAAATAAAGAAGCAGTTTCTTGCTAAATTATAAAATTGATCTTTTTCATGTATTGCTCTCAAATATCTTAGTTGAATTAGTTTTGATATGCCCTCCTCTTTTTTAACATTTCCATTTCATTAAAATAACTGATAGCGATGCTATCAAATCATGCAAGAAGCAGAAGGTCTGTGTAAGGTTCAGGCGGCGCTTATGAAGGATATAGTATATTCTGTATTCTGAGTTATAATTATAAATAAAATAGTCTCTTTTACAATTCGCTTTACCTTTTAAAAAAAGTTAAAATAAACAAACCATGATGTGATGATGTTGGTACTGAAAAAATATGAGTAATAAAGAACTGACGAGCGTTGAATCTGGTATATGTTATGTCTCTTAATCCCCTTCACGCGCTTATATGTACCTGTTACTTGAAAAAAAGTGCCATGATTGACCACTTCTGTATACTTGTAAATGACAAAATTGCTCTTTTTTTGATCGCCCAACAAGTAATAAAAATGCATTTTAGTCTGAAACATAGAAAATGTAGTAAAAGATTATTCTTGATTTGAATTGATTTACTTGATTTACTTGATTCAATCTTATCTTTTCTTCATTGAGTATACTTTTTGTAACTGGTTTCTTTTAATTTAGATGCTGTGTTTGTGTTTATTTACTTAAGTTTATTTTTGCATTTTATGCATGTTCTCATCGACCACTTGTTTCTCAATATCACATCATTTTGCGTCATTATACAAAATCGGTAATTAGAGTTTCTCATACAAGGAAAGGTACGAGCATGTGTATAATGGATATGAGTGAGATGCATGTGTAAATATGATATCTGGGGGGGGTTCGTACTCCTTTTTGGACTTATTTCTTATTTATTAGAAAAGAATAAGATACCATCAGAAGTAATGTGACAAACAAATTGTTTTTGGAAGCTTAGTATGATAAGTCACTATAATTATGCAATTGGTTGTCAAACTACTTTTATTCATCAACAAGCAAAATATCAACATGTGAAAAATACAAGTTGTATTACATATTGACAAGAGCATTATTATTATCATTGCATAAAATGTAAAGCTGGTAATCGTATACACGATTTCGAATGATCTATATTCATAAGAATATCATTAGAAATCATTTTCCTCTTTTATAAAAATATAATGAGATGTCATTTGGCATATCATTTTCGTTAACAGACACACTAGAAAGAATAACCAGAAATATCCAGGTTTTCGCCGTGTAATAGTAAAACCAACGTATGGCTAAAATAGATAAAAATATTCTTTTTTGACTGTTCAAAATCCAAGCTTTATATGTATGTATCGCACTGCAAGCGACATAGCTGTCATCTTTCTTCTAGTCCAAACAGAGCCTATTTTGATTCATGTTTGTACGAGAATTTGTTCTCTTTTCCTGCTCATACATTATATTATCAAAATTATATTATGAACATTATTTTATATAGTGGAGCCTCTCTATAGTAATACGTTTTTCTTCAAGAATTAAGCACTAAGTTTTCATCAAATACAAAACATTCAGCTATTTTTCTTCTTGAATAGTAATAATGGTACATTGGTGGGTTCACAAAGTGTATTAATATAGAGGAGTTTCACTATATAAGTATCAAGGATGGTATATATTCTTTTCCTATTTCTTATTAATTTTTTATGGTAAAAATCAATTTAGACTTTTCTTTAGCCATACGTTGGACAGAAATTTTCTGAAATACATTTGTAAAATTACATTTTGAACTGAGCTTAGCCATACGTTGATTGTTTTCTAACTGTCTATAGCCAATACTAAACGTTTGCTTTTTTTCAAAAGCATTTAATGCTATCGGTTATAGATAGTTATAAGGTGAAATCCTGATTATTTCTGGTTATTTTTTTTTTTTACTAGAGTGTAAAATGGTTGATCCCACGCCACACTTTCAAATTCGTGCATGAACAAAGGGTTGTAAGAATATGTAAATAAAATTGATAGAGCGTTTTCTTTCCGCCATCCGTCATTCCCTGATGGCTCCTGTGGACCTAGGCAATTAAAAGAGCGTTCTTATCTGCGAGGAAAATGCGTTTTACCAATGGGATTAGATCTTTTGATTTAAATTTTCACAATTTCATTGGATATAGTTATCCCATTTTTATTCATATTATCTTCTACAGTCGTTCTGGTGCAAATAGTTTCACTGCTTCAGTTTTTTGGTCCCACCCCTTTATAATGTGTGGCTATTTTTTATAATTTTTAAATAAAACTATCTTTACAGAAAAAAATAGGACGTTTTCTGTAAAATAGTTGGAAAGCGGCCTTAAAAATCCTTGATCGTGGATCAGAGAGAAAAAAAAAATCAGCCTGTAAGCAACACGGAAAAACAACTGTTTGGGCAAGGTATATGGATGGACACCCTTTGTTCCTAACTACGTTTTTTTTAATATCATCATCTCAAACTTGACCTGCTCAGGGTGAATTCCAAGTAAATTATTCAACTCCCCTATGGTGACAGCGCTGTCCAGGTTATTATCTTTCTACCTTTTTATAAATGATACTTTTAAACATACTGCATCTAATTATGAATTTTCATTTTGAATGGGTTTCATATAATATAGTCCTATTGCTATGAGTGTGCTCATTGTTCCATAGTATTTATTTTCAGAATTGAAAACAGTATGAAACAATTCCAACACACCCAGAAACTGGGATGATGGGAATTATCACTTTGCTAAAAACCCTTCTTTAAAGCATACTCTTATCGAATCAAGCAGATTAATTCTAGTTGAACTTGTCGTATTGCCACTCAACAGAGAAAACAATCTTTGAGTGAGTAGGGATTTACAATGTGTTGTGTCCGAGATCTAACCAATCGCGCGCTCACTACTTAATACATGGAACAAGCCTTTAGGTCAAACGAAATCTAGCCAAACAAGTAAAAAGACGACTGCTCTGTGCATTTTTAAGAAAATTATCAATATATAGATCAACATGAGTACTAGACTCCTCGCCGTTTTCAGAATGTCCTAATAAGTGCTTGTTGGTTCAGAAAATTGATTTTCTGGAGTATGCATCTCCAAAACAGTCACGTAAAATTAGAAATTTCCTTTGCAAAACATTTTATTTTCTCTTTCTAATATAAAAACACCAAAGCAACAATCATCGTACATACTCAATAAAATCAAATGTTCCGTTAGAAGAAAATAGATATTAAAACAAGCATTTATTAACATTCCAACAAGAAGTACGCTATTGAAACCTATAAATGCTAAATATTAACCATTCTTAAAGTATACTTTAGTCCATTGAAAGAAACAAGCATAAAATTAGCGACAGTGAAGAGCTAATGAGTGGCAGCATTGTTTTTAGTAGAATTGTTACTCTTTGATACTCTTTCATGTAGGACCTCGATAAGTGTACGTATTCAAACATAATAACAAAAAACAAAGATGATTATTAACGGTGAAGAGCCCATTGGTGGCAGCATTGTTTTAATAGAATTGTTACTCTTCCGTGTTGATTCTCTTTGGGTGCAAGGCTATTATTAACAGTGAAGAGCCAATTGGTGGCAGCATTGTTTTTAATAGAATTGTTACTCTTTCGCGCTGGTTCTCTTTGGGTACAAGGCTATTATTAACAGTGAAGAGCCAATTGGTGGCAGCATTGTTTTTAGTAGAATTGTTACTCTTTCGCGTTGGTTCTCTTTGGGTACAAGGCTATTATTAACAGTGAAGAGCCAATTGGTGGCAGCATTGTTTTAATAGAATTGTTACTCTTCCGTATTGATTCTCTTTGGGTGCAAGGCTATTATTAACAGTGAAGAGCCAATTGGTGGCAGCATTGTTTTTAATAGAATTGTTACTCTTTCGCGCTGGTTCTCTTTGGGTACAAGGCTATTATTAACAGTGAAGAGCCAATTGGTGGCAGCATTGTTTTAATAGAACTGTTACTCTTCCGTGTTGATTCTCTTTGGGTGCAAGGCTATTATTAACAGTGAAGAGCCAATTGGTGGCAGCATTGTTTTTAATAGAATTGTTACTCTTTCGCGCTGGTTCTCTTTGGGTACAAGGCTATTATTAACAGTGAAGAGCCAATTGGTGGCAGCATTGTTTTAATAGAATTGTTACTCTTCTGTGTTGATTCTCTTTGGGTACAAGGCTATTATTAACAGTGAAGAGCCAATTGGTGGCAGCATTGTTTTAATAGAATTGTTACTCTTTCGCGTTGGTTCTCTTTGGGTGCAAGACTAGTTATATACATAAATTCCATGCAGTGTTGTTTAGTACCCAATTAAGGAACTACTGATTTGTAGAAAATCTACTCATTACGTAATAAACCAGTATGATTTAATAGAATGTGTTACTACTTTTGATAATAAAAGTAATAATTATGTAGAGTGACGATCTGATTGGTTATGTAATTTAACACTATCAAAGTATGTTACTCATCATCTTTCAAGATAAACAAGGTGTAAATATTTTTCTTCTGCTTTCTCGTTTTCGTTTCCATTCAACAGTTATCAATAATATGTATACCCTTTTACTCGTTGTTGAGGTGATATGGTAATGGGGTAATCTGAGAAATGCTATAATTCTACAGTACAACCTCGAGCTTAGCACATGAATGATGAATCGAAAATGATGTTTCCAGTTTCTAATGGAATATTTACGTTTTGATAGCACACAACACCATCCTGGGATTTAATAACTCGGATATGGATCGAAAATGGTGTTAACGGTTTCTAAAAGGGTATGTAAGTTATAATGATCCATTAGCATTGGCCAGTATAAGTAGTATAGGTACTTAAATCTGAGGTTGTGTGTGTTTATAGACTCATTAATGAATGGGAATTCAACAATGTTGATTGATTATAACAAAGCTGTATACACGATGAACACAATCCATAGCAGTTAGATGTCATTGTTTCGTTCAAAAAAGGTTATTCCTGAGAGTAATAAACCAGTTATCCAAAAGACGCTTTTTTCATTGTTTGATTTACATGCCCGCTCTGATTAACTGCTCTAAGATATATTGCTAACTTTTTTTTACACATTTTTACTTTTAATTTATTTCTGCGTCTTTCTTTTGTCTTCTATTATTATTTATCATCTTAAAAATGAAATATAAACCAAGCTTCTTTACCCACTGAAATACCATCAAGTACCTTAAGCCACTGTAAGTATAATCTAGTACGAGCAAAAGTAATAGATTGGTGACATTCAATATCATCATCCTTTATAGTGAAAAGTGCGATCGTTGTAAATATATTGTCTTCTTAAATGGAGTACCAAGAGACAATAGCAATTGTGAGTGGTGATAATAAAACTGGGTAAGTTTTACACTCGCATGCAGTTTATAACTTGCATAAAAAAAGTACAAGAATTAATTGAACACTATGTAGCTAATATATTGAAAATATGTGGTTCGTTTACTTGTTTTCAGCTTCTAACGGTGTTTTAAGAACGTTAAAGCAGGTATGGAACCCTTTACTGTAAGAGTAAAAGAGTAGTTAAATTGAGAAAAAAAATATATAAACTCTACTCTAGATTTTTATGGCCAAACATTTATGCAACTGATTCTCTGAATGGCAAAAAATGTTACATTAGCATTAGCACCACAGTCTGGAATGTTTTTATCGTTAAAGGGACTACAAAGAACCTCATGCAGATATACATGATACCATACGGATAGAAATTATTTTGATTGGCTAGAGTCTGTGTGGTGTACAAATTGAAAAGATAGGCAGAAATATTCACTACTCATCCTTCCTCCATCTACGAAATGCTAAATACTATTGAAGACAAAGATAAGATTGGTGACGTGTTTAAAACATATTTGGACAGCAATAGTATCAAGAACTGGAAGTGTGAGGAAGCCATAAAGAAAATGCTTGAACTTGGATTTAGATGTACTGATCTTGAGGAGGACCTTCTCATTCTAGGAGATTTATACCTCACAGAGATTAAAAAAGCCGGTGAACATTACAATGTACTCACAAAACTGGAGAAACAAAAATTCGAAAGCGTTATAGCCTCAATAAATGACATTGTAACTGCTCCTCCCATTGCGAAACTGATAAAGGAACATATTTATAAAGAGTTGTATCGAACAAGTCTAGCCAACGAAGCTCTGAATAAATCCATGGAGGAAGAGAAAAACAGAATAATGGAAACAGAAGCAGAAATAAAGTCGTTTTTTCGAAAGCTCACTAGTTTTCAGAAGCACAACCTCGCAAAGTGTCTTGCCGAAGAAGGATATGTCTGCAACAAGTAAAAAAAGTTTGGTGAAGCAATGAAACTGATCAGGAGGTTCTCTGTATTTTTAACTTTTGTAATATCTATTTTAAACAAATAAAACTGTTTTGTCCCCTTGACGTTTTAATGTGTTGTTAACGTTCTTTCGGTTTAAAATTTCGTCGTGACAAAACCTTAAGATACAAAATATGAGTCATTTTGACAAATGAGATCTTTAAATTAATAAGCGTGGCCATCGTATATCTAACCAACTTGTTGTAAGTGAGGATTTTACCGGAAGGACGCGAAGATAATGAAATTTAGTTCTTACCAGTAACCAGATATTGGTTCAAGTTCTATGATGAAGGGAACATTTAATTCTATTCGGCCATGACTAAATGGATTTGCTTCTGGGAGCTCATTCGTTTTGTTTATTTTTTTTCGGATTTGCTTTTACTTCTGTGTTTATGTAACGTAATATGAAGCCCACTTTTTGCAACTTTATCAAACTCTCTGTATATTAAGTAACATAAGTTTCTACAATATTTATTAAATGATGATAATACTAATAACGAGATAGCAAGTCTTTAAAGAATGAATTTTATTATAGAAAAGCTATTTTGTTTAATTCGTAAAGATTAGAGAATTTATTTATTTTAATAATAAGAATAATAAGAATGATAGAACAGTAAGTGATTATTGCTCCTGGCTTATTTTTTTTTCTCTTTCCACTATCATGCAACAACAAATCTTCCCAATCAGCTGAACTTTTCATAGCTGTGCACGACAATATTTTTAACAGTGACTACATCCATAAGAAATCTGACGAATTGAGGCAATGTTTATGGTCTACAGGAATACTAGTCACCGATTTGTTGCAAAAAAAGTATTCGACCGGAAGGGAGAAGCCTGGAGGCGGAAGTGATGAGCTCGAGTCGTTTCCATTGACAAGTTATTGCTTCAATTTCTCCGATGAGAGGGATGTTTTTAGTTTTCTTGGACCACAATTGAAGAGATTGCTTCTGGAGAATGCTTCCTTTCTTCAGATCTGCCCTTACTCCTTTTCTACTAGGTTTTTCTTCAACTGATAAGAAGTCGCTCTCTGTGTTTATGTATCGCAGTATGAAATCGACTTTTTTCAACTTGGTAGTACCATCGATCTCTCGTAGAGCTGTTGCTATTTTACTGATACATTCAGAACGCTTTGTTTCAAAATTAGTGTCCATAATGAATGCTTTATCCCAAATATCTGAATATATATGAAGGCGGTACCAATCTTCCCCGTGTCACTTCTTCCATAACAAACAAGTGGACCAGATTTTGTGAACAGAGGCCAGGGCAAATCGGATATATCTGCAATGTGGAGTAAGTTCCATGCGCTGATATATCTTTGACAGAAGCAGGTTAACATCCTGTTTGTTTTTACATGTCGCTATTTCAATGAGAAGATCTCTTTCTTCAAAGGTAACCAATGGCTGTAATGTGAGTTTCAGATCCGATCTCATAGCTTTTAATGTCCATGAACAACTGTGGAATAGTACTAATGCAATATATATATATATACATATATATACTTAATAAACATGTTTAATATATGGCCACATGTATATTTACCTTTGTTATGAATAATAAAACTATTTTTATTGTTGTCAAAAATAAAAGAGCAGAACCATGAAGAGCGATAGTTTGCTTTTGTAAAAGTGACGATAAAACTAAATTAATCATGGTGACCCTCTGTATATCATGTTAGTTATCATAGCTTACCATATTTTGAGATAACTGGAGCCACTTTGACATAAATTAACGAGATGTGGTTTTTGTTGATCATATTAAAATAAAAGAGAGTACAAAAAAAAGGGAGAGAAAAAAAAAAAGTAAAACAATATTTCCTCCTTATACACAGCAGCATAAAAATGAGCCATATACTTTAGCTGTGTTAAATTAAATGAACAATCAAACCATCATTATCGTTATCATTACTGTAATTGCCTTTTTTGTCAAAATAATCAATAATAGAGGTGTAATTATTTTAAAAACATTGTCTATCTTTTACAGCCATGCTAATATTCTTTTAAACCACACTTAATACCAAGTACAAACACATAAGAAGCACACTAGATATACATTGATATCGCTCTTCTGAAACCTTCTTTTTATTTCCTGGTGCAATGCATTTGATTGTGGTTGCTTTTTTTTGGCTTGAAAGATCTTGTTAAATGGTTTTATTTGCATAAATTATTTAGAAATGGCACATAATCAAAGAAAGTATGGTTTATGTGTAAAACTATTTTGAGAGATTTCGTTTTTTTTTTACTCCAACTTTTCCTTGGATGGCTAAAGTATGATATAAAAAGCTGCACTATTAATGGAAAAAATGATTTAAACTTGAGTTGTGTATCATTCTGTAAGATTAGATATCAGCTTCCTTTTTTACAGAAATAAAAATTGAACTCGTTTGCGATATCTTGAAAACATGATACTAATTTTTTTTCTATCTTTCAAATGTTGTATCCGTAATATTGATAGCATATGACTTTATTAGAACAAGAAGAGCAAGAAGAAGAGATAAGAAAAAGTAAAAGATAATGGTTTTAGTGAGGATGTCACACAAATCCTTTCTTTTTCATGTAATGTAAAGTTTGTATTCATCGTTTACTATTTCAAGCTCTTGCATAAATATCCCATTTTAGCCATCATCTCCAAAACACCAATGTTGTAATAAAAATATCTCTAAAAAGCTAAATCATTGCTATTGCTATTACACTACTACCATGTACCTTTGAGTTGATTGACAGAAAAAAAACTTTTTGTGCTTTTGTACTTCATCACGTGCGGTGATAGGGAACACGCCAGATTAGGAAAACTAAAGATTCCAAATCGTTTATTTGGTTCATGTTACT
>VCJC01002066.1:78227-92524 GCA_024140195.1 Backusella luteola | reverse complement strand
ATTTTTTTTTTTTTTTTTTTTTTTTTTTGTTCTTATTGTCGTTAGAATCGGCATTATTCTTGAGATCTGATAAATTTGCTGTTTTCTGAGATATTAAAAAGACTCCGGCTAATGATGAATACAACTGTTTGAACACAAGCAGTACTATTGATATTCTGGGCAACTATTTGCTGTATCAAACATGTCTTCAACAACAGAGGTATTGCACAGTAACCTCAAAATTTAGAGAGTTAAGAAAAAGGCGTTACCCAACTTCAAAATACACCATGCAATGCATATATTTTATTGTTCCTATTGCGATATTCAAGTTTAGTGATTGTTCAAAACGTATCCAAAAATTTTATTAAGAACTGTAATGTTTTCTCGAATAATTAAATAGAATATTTATCAATTCAATAGAAATTATAACAAATATTTGCTACTTCAGTATTTTCCCGCCAAAGCACCCATGGGATCATAAGCTGGAAGTACAACAGGTTCTGTGTCCAACAGAGCAACCATTTTACGTGGAACATCACCCTTTTCAAGAACAAGCTAGATAGAACAAACAAAGTGTTGAGTAAGGTAATAGTTATCAACATTTCTGATAAATATATAGAAAAAATCAAATAAATTATACCTGATAGACGAATTCGGAGAACCAGTCATCACTCATGATCCAGAATCCTTTATCACCGGAGGTCTCACCCCAAGAATTCTCCACGCGCCATCTCACAGGTGATCCGTTACTATCTAAATGAACACCTGTGAAAACCATGGCATGTGTCATCAGAGATTCTCCATAGAGGAGTCTTTCCTCTTTAGTAAGGTTAAATTCAGTGCTAAATGCCAGACTATAATCAAATATCTTGGTATCCATGGCACCAATAGTTCTCTCACTAAATTGGCCTATATGTAACATTTTTAAAACAAAAGTTAAAAAAAACTTCCTTTCATTCATGTAATTTATCTCTAAAGAAAAGTGAACGTACCAACATCGCAACCAAACCAGACAGGTCTACCACTCTTCAAAACGTTGATAGCCAACTTCTTAAGAGTACCAGCGGTGGTGTTAACATAGCGGATAGGACCACCTCCAACAACGTTGCCAAGACGATCAACAGTATATAATTTATCGGTAGGATTACGTGGATCATTGATAAGTGACATAGTTTCGCTAATCTAAATCACAAATTATAAGATGTTAGGGTATATATAAGGTTAGGTTCGATCGACCTATATGTGGTGTAATGATCTACTTACAGGATAGCCGACAACATTGTTTAAGAACTTAATAGGTGTAATACCCGTGACGGAGTGGTATTTGCCAGCCTTATCGTTATACTCCCAATCAAATTCAGAAGGAGGCTGACCCAAGCATATCGTGAGAATACGATAGATGTCTTGGAGCATCTCTTCTTTCTGGACGCGTAATTGTCTCTTGGGTATATTTTGCTCTACTCCTTTACGAATCTTGGCGGCGTACTCGCGAAGCTTAACCGTGACTAACCAGTTAAGACGTCGGGAGTTGGAGGAGGAGTAAGTTTCAGGAAATGCCGATTTTGGTACAACACCATACTAAATTGAACAATAAGTTTTTATGTGATGTGTATTATTGCTGATTACGACGTTACCTTCTCAACAACATTAATGAGCATGTCCTACTTCCCAGAGAATTGATAAGTGATACCGTTCATAACAATATTAACAACAACATCAATAAAAAACTTACCCACTGTCCTCCGTCTCCAACGGGATCTTGTAAGAGATACTGAACAACACGATCATCAATGTCCTTTTCGGCGAGATCAATCATATTCTCAAGGAACCAGTTAGCCTTTTCAAACTTGTCATAAAAGAAAAGATAGCTTTGGGAAAGTTCAAAGTCATCACGGAGTTTCAACTTGTTGATAGCAGCCAAACGCATAACATTGGTTCCTGGCAATTTCCTTTTTGTCAAAATCAATTCACACACACTCTTTAATTTATAATACTTTACCTGCAAAAATCCAACATCTTCCAGAAGACTTCTGGTTCGTTGCTGTTCCTTCAAGTTCCAACTTGACATTAAAGATATGCGAATCTGTCAAAGCGGCTTTAGGATTAACCAAGACCTGGGTAGGATCATTTGCAAGGACGGCGTTCATAGCCAATCTGTTCTTGGCATCTTGAGCAAAGGATTTGGCATATTTACGAAGATCTTCGCCAGAAACGCCAGCATAACGTGCGTAGACTTCTTCGTCACTCAGGTGGACGGTGGCCATGGACTCGGTAACGTAAGTCATTGCCCTCTTCTCGTCATATGTTTCAGATACAGTTGGTTTGGAATTTTCAGCACCCATGATTAGTTTTATTAATAAACAACAAAAAAAAGATGAAGAGATAAAAAAAAAGGTGTTAAAAGATTGATTGGGTTTTATTAATTTATTGACCCCTATCATCAATTCCGTCATGTGTCCACCTCAGCTGTCACATGGGGTCAGTGGGAACGTACAAAAAATATTTATTTGGTTATTTTTTACAAAAGAAAAAGTAAATGATTGATTTATTAAAATACAGCTTGGCGACGTTGTGTCAAAAAAAAGCAATACTTTAGAAAACAGGGTAGCCACGGAACCGTGTTCTTGATTCGTTTCTTAAAGAATTGGAGATATAATGAAAAATGAACTCGGATATGGCACTATTAAGACTCTTATCGTTATCTCATCTGGATCATTGTTGTAATCATAATAATTGGCATGTATATAGGAAATAAATGGATTCTTCTTCGTCATCAAGTTAAATGGAGGAGAAATAATTTCAGTTGTTGATTACTGAATATGTTTGGATATCACCAATATTTGCTACCTTTAAAAAAAAAGGTAAGAAGCGCTTTTTATTCAATTTAGATATACCTGATGTGATTAACTCACAGTGGCATCTTGTATTCGGATGCTTTTCTTTTTATTGAGTTCAACTAAAATAATTGATTTTATTTATTAGTATTGCTATTAATCTTAAACCATGAAGAAGTCTATGGATATGTATCAACTAACTTTAATTTAACATCAATATTTCTTCCTTTATTTAAACATAAAGGTGAAGTAAACGATTAAGTGATAGAAGACAATTCTTGATATTGGCGAAGCGATAACTTCAAAATATCTGCTCTTTGAAATGTATATCTCTTATAATATCTTTTCATGATATTGATTATTTTGAATTGATTCAATAGTCGATGTTACTGCCTTTATTAACAAATAAATAGGTAAATAGAGGAAAAGAAATAAAAATAAGTGACTACTTTAAATAGTGCGATAGGAAGCAGGAAGTTATCGGGATATAAACGATGCAGCTATTTTAAACTATAAATACGAGTGGCATTGGAAACAAATAGCTTTTGTTTTTCTTCTTCTGACCAATCCTTCACGATTTCACAAAGAACATCGAACCAATGCTGCCACTGAGTAGCCAATTCTACAACCGGCCAGTCGCCGCCAAACATAATTCGATCAATACCAAAGCAATCTCTTGCAGCTTCAACAAAAGGCTTTAACTGAGTTACTATCTCGTCGAAAGACAGCTTTTCCGGATCGCTTAGTTCAGTTATTAGTCCAGACACCTTACAGGAAACATTTTGAAATCCAGAAATGGTCTTCATGTTTGTTTTCCAGAACTCGAAGATATCCTCACCAGGTTTACTATCACAAGGGGGTTTAGCCATGTGATCTAATACAAAATTTACATCAGGGCACTGGGCGACCAGGTCATGAAGTGGTGGAAACTGTTCAGGACAAGCATTTGAGTTGATATTCAAGTCAAAGCTTAGATTAAATTCGGCTAAAGATTGTACTCCTTGGATGAAATCTGGTTGGCGCACTCTTTCTGGATCGAGATTTGGATCCTGAATAAGGTATCGCACTCCTCTCAACTTTGTTCCGGCCAGTTTTACCAACGTTTTCAGATAACCTTGAACAATTCGACCTTGATGAACAGGCGCAAAGGCAACAATAGCACCTATACCTCCAAATGTCTTTAATGGCTTTAATTTTTCAGCATATTGGGCGACCCAGTCTGCTTCTACAAGAACATGGTGGCTATCTACATCTGTCTCCACATAAACTGCTTGTTTAACATTGGTTTTTTTAACTTCTCTTGCATAAACTTCGCCATCCATATGCTTGTTGAACTTTGTTCCTCGTACCCAGGAGACATTAACGCGATCTGGATGCCAGAAGTGAACATGGGCGTCGATAACATTTGTAGGAAGAGGAGTCATTTTTGTGATATAATCTGCAAAACTGAGAAAACGAAGAGAGGGTTATGATAATGTAGGAAAAATTCGTGAGAGAATAATAAAGGGGAAAAAAGAGAAAGAAATGCATTGTCTTGTTTGATCACTCATTTGTTAAGTGCGCCAATGACATAAAACAGAAAACTTCTCAGGATATTGGCATTTTCTCCGACTGACTTTGAAAAGTTACGTAGATTTAACTAATTTTAAACGTTAATGTGCAAGCTCATATCCCTACAAGCTTTTATTGGCAAACTGGAAAAAAAATGAGCGTTTAATTAGGACTTTAGACTGATACTATCATTTGTACAATACATAGAATATCAAAGCTTGGTACATTCATTCTTTTCTGATTTGTATTTTCATTTTGGTTTTACAAAAGTTAAAATTTCGACATTGCGCTTTGATTTCTTTTTTTTTTTATCAAGCAGGAGAATAAAACGGGGTATGTATGATTGCAACTGGTGTTTCATATTTCTTGCGCTGGTGTTTTGACATGGATGAAATGAATGCGCTAAAACTTTAAATAATTAATGAATCACCATGGGGACATTAGATTGTGTATATAAAGTGCCTTCCATTAAACTGCTATTATATTGAACACGTTACTAAAATGTGTTCATATTTGTAAAATATTGCTATATTCTTCATTAAATATTCTCTCCCTTTACTGATATCTAACAAGCCCGTATTTTATGGTTGGTTCTAAAAAAATTCGCATCAATACTATTGCTCTACCGTTTATTTAAGAAACGACGGTTTTTTTCTTTTTCTTTTTCTTTCTCTTTATTTCTTATTTAAATAAACTCAAATTAACGCAGAAAATGGCTAGAGGAAGAAGTAATATCACGAAATATTTGAATATTTTATTAAATCTGTTAATAATTAAATGATCGATAGAACGTACTCAAGTATCCAATAGATTAGGAAATCAAGCATCAAGCAACATTCCTTTGCCTCCTGTACTGCCCCAATATATAAGTGCCTTAAATTCTGATTATTCATATGTGTAAAGAACTGAAGAGGCTACACAACAAACGGCTGAAAAAGCCAAGGAGACTCGACTAGCAAATATAGCAAAGTTTTATAAGAATAGAAGGCAGGAATTTTTGGATCGGTGTCATGCTTATTATCCACCGGGACCTTTAAATGAAATCCCTGATGATAGAGAGTTGCATTATTTTTTAATTACTCAGGTAAATTGAAAGGATATCATTGGTTATATGTGTATTTCTAACCAAAGATATAACAAATAGGTCATCAATAGAGAGTATAAAACGTAAGTCAAATAGAATACGAAATATTTTAATAACAATATTAAGTGATTTATTACTCAAAATAGAAAAGGGAAAAAAAGAAAACAACGATCAGATGAAAATGATGAGAGTAATGACCCGGCTCCAGGTCCATCCAGCGAGGTAGATCCGCCATTGCCACCTGACTCGGATTTACTTCGACCAGACGAAATACTGGGCGAGGTTCTTGGAGACGATGGATTGCTGGAACGCTCAGCTTCAATTCCAAATGTCAAAACGCGTCGGTATTGCTACTGTAAAGATGTAAGTTGCTGCAGTTGTTGATTTGTATAATGATCAGACACTTGCTGATCCACATAGCAATCTTCTACACCCGAGTGGAAAACTAGTTGAAGCCTTAAAGCAGAGTCTCAAGTATGAAGAACAAAAGCAAAAGCGTGAAAAATATGTCCATCGTGGAGTGGGTACAGTATCTGCTTTCTAGCTGCCCTTCTTCCGTCCATTTGAAAACTGGGATATCGTCACCACTCTTCACCAGGCTCTTGCTTTGGTTAATGGCTTGACAACTTATGGTGATAAATTAAGCATCTCACTCATTCAGCAGCCTCTTGATCGTGATATTATTAAGCACAAGCCATTAACTAAGAATATTAGATTCTTCCCGCATCAATGTAACCTTCTAGGACAAAATAATATTTTTAAAGCTTTGTCCTCGTATATTATCCCATTTTAAGGTCAAACACTAGACATTGTTAAGATTAGAAAAAAAAATCCATAGTGCTGTGAATGCACTTTGATAGATGGAAAAAGGTTTCATGAAAAAGGCTTCATATTTGATAGGGTAAAATCCTTTCTGGTTTGCGGAATACAGGTGTAATTGTGATACAACTGTTAAACAATGATCGTTAGTTTAAATTATTATATGTGCATATTTTGAGTTTGACATGTTCTTGACCTTTTGGGTGAATTTTTTATAATTAATATAGCAATGAATTGCTTTTCTTTTCTTTTTCTTTCTCTTTTAAAAAAAATGGACGCGTTAAAAATGGACGTGTGAAAAAAAGAAGAGTGTCAAAAAAAGCACTGTATCATTAAAAAAAAAATTTTTTTTGAAGCAAAAAGAACGCGGTATAAAAAAGATTAAGCTTTTCTTTTTTTTTTTTCCCTTTTCTTTATCGCTTTTCTCTTCTTGAAGATTTTTACATTCCTTTAAACAAAGGTAAACATTCAAGCTCTATTAGTAAAGTAAAATACAAGTTATATTAAAATCAAGATATGTATAGTATGCGCCTCTTCTTTTCCGTACCTCTTTTGGCTTTGCTTTTCCTATTATAATAAAATAGATATCTTTTTTTATATGTATAAGTGTTGTCCAAAGAAGTGGGTCACTGAGAAAGAGTGTTTTGGTGTAGCCACTCTTCTTTACCGACTTTTTCCTTTGGCACCCCATTTCTTTCCTTTTCATACACACACACACTCTCTCTCTCTCTCTGTCCCTGGATGTTGTCTTGAAGGTAAAGTTAGTTTTTTTTATGAAAAAAAACTTTTTTTGCTGACACCTTTTTTTGTAAACAGATAAATATAAATCAACAGGTAAATAGACAGTAATATGTTATGGTTATATTCAGAAGCTTATACAATATTTTAATTGTAAACTGCACCTAACCTACAATTCTGCTCCATGAACATGGGCACCATGAGTTCCCCCGAAAGGGTGCTCAATTTAAAATCAATAATTTGATCTAAAGAAGTCTAAGAAATAAACCTTAATATGAATTGGTTATGATGTTTAGATTATAATAATATTGAACTCAAACCATGATCAATCCCAAAATCAGGAAGATCTTTTTATATAACTCAATTTTATTTTATGCTAACACAAGTCACTATTCAAGGAATAGTAAGGGGACCTATCCTAATTGAAAGCATCTATCTCTATGTAACAGCAGTCCCACTTTTTTGCATAAAATGGTGGTAAAAGTGATGGTAATAGTATATACATTCAACCTGGCCAAATGCAAGTATGATCAGGGCAATTTGCTACTGAGCAACAAATACACAAGCTTAAAACTAGTGAAATCGACGTATCTCTTTAAAAGGCCTTAAAAAAAGACAGTTCCAAACTCAAAATCAAGATAAAGATTTTTTAAAAAAAGCCACTCTGAGATCAATTTTTTTCCCTTTGCACTTCAGAAAAAAATCATATCTTATTTGATGGTCTCATCACAGTTTTTTTTTTTTGTTCATAACAGCCTTATTTTCATTATTTTAGTCCATCAGCAGCAGTTTAACCATGTCTCAAGGTTTAAGGTTTATCTTCTTGCAATCTGATCGCTCTTGTTATTTCTCGTCGTTCTTATCAGAAATAGTTCAGTTCTATAACCAAACGTACGATTATTTATTTTTTATCGTTCCTTTGGAAGTTTTAATATATATGAAACTATTGATAAATATGTATAAGGTTCTCCAACAATATGAGTGTGTAAAGAACTTTTTGTGTGTACATAATTAAAGTTTGTACACAATAAAGTGATTGTGTATCTATGACATCATATATTCTTACCTCGAGCCAACAGACTTTACTTTTACTGAAACGATATACTACTCTTAGTGCTTCATCATCATGATAGTGTCTTTGTCATTTGTGTAAGTCAACATGATTTGCTCTTTTTTGTGGTTGACTTTGTAGATAAGATATTCCTATGTTGAACACATGCTATTTCAGATTAATAACACGCATATTTCTTGAAATGGCATGGACCCAAAAAGAAAAATATCGAATAGAAATAATTCCTTTTATGGTCGATTCCCGTTTTTCTTACAATAACAATTTTTTCTTTTCTGATTTCACTTGTATTTTTTCAAGGGATAGTTTAGTCTAAATCACCACGTTTATTAAAACAGTATCTTTAAATTAACAGAAAGAATAGAGTAGAACAAAAATAAAATAACTTCATGGAATAAAAAAAATGACTGAAAGAATTTTATTTCGTTTAAAGTTGCATTATTTTGAACCTTCTAAGCTAATAAGATAATTTTTTTTCTTTTTGCACTTGTTTCTTTACAGTGACTTTTTACCTTTAAAGACAAACGGCGGTTCATGCTACCAAATTGAAATATGGTATTTACAAAAGCTCAAGGAATTCATAACTTTGTATATACATACACACACATATATATATATATACATAATAAGCTTTGCTTTTTCACTTAGAGTCCTTTCTTGTCAGCAGACATTTAATAAAATCTGCAAAGTCATAGATTAAAAAGCTGCGTGTGTATAGATTTTAAGAAGAAGAAGAAATCAAGTTATTCGGTTTTGGTCATTGGGACGGTAGAGTGGTATAAGCCGAGGATGTATGCAATAGATTTCTGTAGGCTAATGATGCTCACTTTTTTCATTATGCTCTAGCATAGATAAAGATAGAAGTTGAGCGTTTGTAAGCCGAGCATGTTTATTCATTTGAAAACGAGAGGGAAACACAAAGAGAATAGAAATAAGAGAGATAGATAAATGTATGGATCAGTATTGAGCCAAGTAAAATATAAAAGGGGTTCGTCTAATTTCCAACCAAGTCTATCTTCAGTCGGACATTTAAGCTGGAAAAGAATAGAAAAAGACGATATGTTAGAGTTTGATGCAGCTACAAACTATTCTACCATGTTCTTGGGTGTTCTATCGCACATTTATTATGATCGAAAAATAAAAATATCGAAAAACTGTGCGACTTTTTTTTTCTTTTTTTCTTGAGGTGTGCGAAACAAATAAATACGGTTTTTTCTTTTTTCCTTTTTTTTCTCCTTTTTTTTCCTCATTATTTTCCCCATTTATTTTATTTCTTGTATTTTCCAGCTATTTTCCAGCTTTTTTAATATCGTTCATCGACTTCTCTATCCGGTATATAAAAAAAAGAGAAGAAGAAAGCCTGTTTATATTATTATACAAAATATAAAAAAATATTCCCTTTTTATATTTTTGTAAAAGTAGTAAAAAAAAAGATTTTCCACTATTATATTTTGCAATCTCTGTTATACCAATATTGCTATTTTCATCGTTCTTACTTACACATCATGACACCACCGTTACCACAGCAACAGCCACAAACAATAACAGAAGTGTCATCGACATCACCCTTAGCAGCAACAGCAGGGAGCGTAAACTATATTAGCAACAGCACTAGTCGAACGTTAGCCCAAGAACAACAAGTAGAGTCGTTTTTATTGGAATGTGGATTATCACAGTACCTTTCAATATTCATTGAAGAAGGCTTTGACAGACTTGAATCGGTAAGCATTTAATATATTTTTACTTAACGATAACATTGCTCACGATAATTCTTGCTTTTTTTTTTTTCCAATATGAATATTATTATTTTATATACATTACATGTTTCACCTTCATACCACATTGCACTTTATTGCTCTTATTATCAATCATTAAATATAATGATCACCAACAACATACACGCATGCATATATGTGTTTGTATCTAATATATAATATCTATTCATATACCACTACTGCTACTATTGGTATCACTCCCTTCTTCTTTTCTTCTAACTTTATCATGCCTTCCTTTACTATTATCACTTGCTCTATCCACTCTAACTGTTTATAATGTTTTGAATGTTGGTGTGTTAAATAACTATTTTAATTATAAAAAAAACCTACATTCATTCATTCATTCAGCTATTCGAAATTACCGAAGCGGATCTAACGCAAATGCAAGTGAAAAGAGGACATCGTAGAGTATGTTCCTATATATTATTATGAATACGGATATGAATATGTATAATAGTGCCCGCATTGAATCGTCATTATTAATATTTTCTCATGTCTATTTTATAACAACAACAACAATCATAAAATGCTGTTTTACTACTGATATTAGTTACTACAAAGAGCAGTGGCTAGTGCGAGAGGTATCCCTTCGACAATACCACTCAATATTGCACCATTAAATAAATCAACACTCAGTGTTGCTCAAAATCGTGTACCTTCTCAACCGCAACAGATTGCTAGAATGGGGCCTCCAATATCAAGTGGCGACCCTCAACAGCCTTACTATCCTCATGACATCATTAATAGTAGTAACAACAGTAATCTATTAGTGAATGGTAATATACAAGCACCGCCTGCAGCATCAACAATTAATACTACAACAACTATCCATCGCCTTCATAATGATAATAAAACTACTAATAATAATAATGCCACTAATATTGAAAACAAAAAAATTACCAACAAAAAACCAGCAACTGGAAATGAATACTATGCATCGGCAGGCACGATGATTCACACTACTGCCAGCGGCATGTCGTCCACTGAAGAAGAGGCCGTGACAGCAGACAATGTTCATCGACTATGGAAACGAAAGTACCATCGACATGCCAAACCAGATTCCAATGCACCCTTGAAACCCCCATCTGCCTATGTCATGTTCTCCAATGATGTCAGACAGGAGCTCAAGGATGAAAATAGATCCTTTACGGATCTGGCCAAAATCATTGGTGATAGATGGAAGAACATTCCAGCACAGGAAAAGGAGCGCTATGAAACAAACGCTCTTGCTGCAAGGGAGGAGTACTTGAAGAAAGTGGAGGAATACCAAAAAACAGATGCTTATAAAGTAAAGTCGTCTATTTGTTGGTTTTGTTTGGAAATGAAAAAGTAACATTTTTTTTCATCTAGCAATATCAACAGTATATTACAGAATTCAAGGCTCAAAACGAAGCAGCAGGTAAAATATACAGAGAGAAAGAGAGAGAACGGATCATTCTAAAAACCAGCATTTCATTCTAATAGCGCGGCCAGTTGGAAGACCTAGAAAACGACATCGTAAAGAAGGAGATAAATGGGTGAGTGATGGGACGGTAAGCGACTATTCTGCACATACAAGACGAGCATCTTCAACCAGCTCACAGCCTGAGGAAGTGAATCAGCAAAAGCATTATCTCCAATATTTATTAAATGATGACAGCAGCACACCGCCTCTTTCCTCTTCTTCTTCAACCAAGGCACCGTCAACATCGTCGTCTACGCCACACACTGATCAATAGAATGCAAACATATAGCCAGACCCCTCTACATGTTTATTTAGTAAATAGTTTTGTTATTTGTAATGCATAAGAAATGTTCTTTTGAATGTATTATTATTATTATTATTATTATATTGTACTTTATCTTTAAAACGAGCCAATCTATCTTGATAGAAGACTCTAATACATTCTATGCGACTATATTTGACACCATCAATAGATAATATGGTAATATTCAATGGATGTTTATTTTGAAATATTGTGCTATAAAGACGATAAAAAGTCGTTTAGACTTCCACCCGCTGACGATGAAGGCGATTGCTTCTGCTGTTTCTGCTTAGATAACAGAGCCTGTAGATTGTTCTTCTTTGACTTGTTCTTTTTCTTCTTTTCGGTCATCAATTGATTCTGTTGCTGTTGCTGTTGCTGTTGCTGTTGCTGTTGCTGTTGCTGTTGCTGTTGCTGCTGCTGTTGTTGTTGTTGTTGTTGTTGTTGCTGTTGTTGCTTTTCGGCAGGTTTTACTTGATTAGTAACAGTATCTTTTGGCAGTTTCTTTTTCTGTGAACCGTAATACACTTTTACGTGGCCGCAAGCGAGACAGTGTTCTACCAGCTGATTCTTTCGTGGTTTATTGACTTTCTTGTCGTTCTTATTATTTACAGTGTTTACAACTCTTTTTTTTATTTCGACTTTATGGTTTATACCAGGTAGTTTGATGGTGCCACATTTTGAGCAACATGTCTTTTGTAATGTTGAATGGTTTTTCAATTCATACGCTCTTAGGCTGGTCTGTAACTGCTTCATATAAAAACTAGACAAGCCCGGTACAGTGCTCACTAAGGAGAAACTTGCATTGAAAAGGTAATCCAATGTCGCATTTTGTTGATTAGTTGGTCCTGACATTATTTTTCAAAAACAAAAACAAAGTAAAAAGTCAAGAGTCAGAAAGTGTAAATGGTTGGGTGAGAAGAGAGAGAGAGAGAGAGAGAGAGAGAGAGAGAGCAAATAAAGGTCATCGTTATGTACACCAAAATCTGGGCAAATATGGACTAAGTGGCTTATAATTGGTATTGAAGCTCAGATATAAAGGAAGTATGAGGTTAATTTTTGTAATGAAGAGAGTATATCTTACGTTGGCTATTACTTTATGTTCTAGTATTGTCAGAGGAAATAATATCTTCTCTCACAACTAAAAGACCTATCGATTATAAAACAAAATTATACTTTGCTTTTGGTTTTGACAGTTTATTTGTACAATGTATTCTTATCATCTGTTTGATATTAAAACTGTTTAAATTGGAATGTTGAATGCTTTTAAACCCTTTATTAACCTCTTTGGCACTGGATTCCGGCTTTCTTCTCCATTTTATTACATCTTAATATAACTGAATGATTAAAACTTCGTTACTCTAGACTGTTACTCCAGAGGGGTCATACGGTTACTATCGGGTTGGATAAAATAAACGTGGCTTTCCAAGTGATTATCATTTTACGATTATCTCCAAGACTTATTGCATCAGAATATACTTTTCTTTTCATTCATTTAATAGTGTTTTTAGTAAGTGCGAATGTACTTTATTGATATCGAAAAAGTGTACCACTTGATACGATAAATTGCTGAGATTCATCATGTACATAAAGGGCTTGGCATATATATCAAGGTTATATTCTTCAGCAATATAATACAATGGACACGATTTTACAAGATCTATGTTGTACTTGCTTGTCATTAATTAAAGCAAGAAGATCATAAGGATATATATGGTTCAATGAGCTATATCTAAAGTAGATGTCCTATTATCAGTATATAACAAAGGCTCTTTATTACAAATGTATAAATAATTTATTAGGAAAAAGTTTAAATTTAAAATATACCATTTTTTTTTTCATTTCTTGTTTGTAAGACACGCAACTATATATGTAGGAGAGATAATATATAATAAAGTATAGTAAAAGAGAGAGGAAAAGAAAAATAACCGGGGTTTAAAATATGTGGAGTTCATATGAGAGGCAAAAGACAATACTATGAGAAATTTATATTTACAGTAGAGAACAAGGTCTTTTCCTTTTCTTCTTGTTTTATCACTGTTTAATAAACAGTAAAGTAAGAGGAAACTAAAAAGAAAATAACTTGAAAAAGAAAAGTGTCTCTTTTCTATTTATAAAGACAATGGCTAGGATACTCTTGTTGAAAATGAGACGTTATTATCAGAGTAAACTTGTACAGGCTGTCGAATTCTATAGAGTGCAGGATCATTTTTCTCATCTTCGTTGTTAATATTAAGCTGACTACTCTGGGCACCAAATTCAAACTGATAGGGTTGCATCACTCTTGAAAGGCGGTATTTAACACCTAGATAACTAAGGTAATTTGATTTGGGGAACACTCGTACACGTTTAACGGCGGGGAAAAGCTTATCCTCAATGTCTACAAAGGTACCCCCAAGACCAAGAGTCTGCTCTAGCTTGTGTTGGTTGGCACTATCGAAGGGAATCCATTTGTTGCCCATAAAAACAAGCCAGGTGGAATTGTTGGATATTTTATGAACAGACACATGCTTATAATCTGCCGATTGTTGTAAGGTATGTTCGAATTGATAGGCGTGGTTGCGAATGTTAGTTTTGGTCATGATTTGTGTATTCGTTTGTTTATATCGAAGAAAAAAAGAAGATGGAATCAAGTGTTTGATCGAAAAACCAAAGAAAATAAATAATAATGGAGAAAAGAAAAGGCAAAAAGGCAAAAAGTAC
>VCJC01002066.1:50536-78217 GCA_024140195.1 Backusella luteola | reverse complement strand
ACAAATTTTTATTATCATCATTTTTTTTTTTTTTGTAGATGTATGATCTATAACCTATTTGTGTTTCCCACATTGGCTTATTTTATCCTTCCTGCTCAACCTCATTTTATGGCGTAAAACATCATCCACTTGATAGTATAAACATTAATAATAAACTTACCGGTTTTTGCTTTCTCGAAAATTTCCGCTCTACTTATCCTTCTTTACTTATATTTTGATCTGATGTTTAGCCGTGTTTTTATTTCAATCAATTGATATATGTTTTCTACCTCATCTTTACTTTTTAGTACACACACACACACACATATATATATATAATAGAATGTGCTTAAGTTCTCCAATGCTAAACCAGAAGATACCAGCATACACGAAGATCACCTGGAACTATAATATTATAGTACTTCAATTAAACACACATTAATAAAAATAAAAATTTTCAGGCAAAGTCTTTTTCAATTCCATTGTGAGATGATAGTATTGAAAACAACAAGTAATCTTGATTATCCAAAATGATAGTCATGAGGGTTACTTAATTCAACGATACATAAACTACGCTCTTTTATTTTGGCTTCCTTTAAGTATCATATTTAGAATGTACTTTTATTGATGTTCGTGAATCTTTGGACATATTTTCTTGTTGATTTTATTGACCATAATTACACCTTTTCATATTGACAGTTTGATTGATGTTGTATTTGAGCATACTTTATTATGATAAGCAACATGTTTTAAATACATTTTAACTTTAAAATTTTATAATAAAACTATTATAAAAAACTTCATGCTTCATTATTATTGTTTTTCTTTCTTTTTCGTTTGGTGGCACAAAAAGGCTTTGACCCATGATTTCGTGTATAACCAGTTTTAAATTTATACTAAAAGTATATTATCTTTTATATCAGCTGATGCTTTTTTGTCTTCAATCCAGACAGTAAAAGTAGATTAAAGATACAGTTTTACGTATAAAGTATGGTGGCGTCGGTTTATATTTCTTTTTCCAGATATAAAGATAGAATTTAAGAGAATGGAAGAGGTTAATCAGGTGGCATACCATTGTGGTTCCTTTGGCTTAAAACTCCGGTGGAGATCATGTGAAAGAACGTAGCTGAGTGAATGTGTAAACACTGTATAAATGTTTATCATGTCAAAAGATAAAAAAATAAAAACATAAACCAGAAAAAAGGCGTGTGTTTTATAGAGCTGGTTCATAATTGCATTTTAAATTCGAGCAGTGATGACTGAAATAAACCTAAAGTCATTATTATGTAGATTTTTTTGGAACTAAATGGTATGATGTTGCACGCTACGATTAAGATCATATGTTTTCGAAAGATATTGTTCTATTGGAAGAAAACCTGGCATATTAATAATATAGTGTAGCAATGCGCTCTTTTTTATAATTACTTCACTAGTACCGGTTGCAAACGCCTGCATTTGCAGAAAGTAAGGGAGAAAGTGACCCCTTAACAACTTATATAACACTATGCACCCTTGCATTGAAAGGTGACCACGGGAAATTTATTCATCGAAAGAAGATAGTACTGCCCCTATTGAATATGTTTAATAGGTCTATTCCATTTTCTACAAGCAAAAAAAGCAATTTTTCTTCTCTGACACATAGTTGAATCTTCATCGTCTAAACCTAAAATGTAAATGGATGATGTTTGTTTCTTCTATTTACTCAAGCAATATAACTTTAAATAATTATTGGTGCTATTGATTCAACCGCACACTTTTATTTCATTTAAATTTATAAAAAAATAATAAAATAATAAAATAATAAAATAATAAAATAATAAAATAAAAAAAGTAGCAGCAGCAATGATGTTATTTATTAAGATAAAACCAATTTATTTGTTGTTTATCTACTTGGTTGATTATTTCCAAACAACTTCCATTTTAGAAAAAAAACATAAAGGGTGGTGCAATATCCTTTTTTATAAAAAACCGTATTAAAAATTGATCGTCGTCGGTTATCCAGTGTTCATGATCATCTGAACAATCTATATAAATATATATACATTTATATAAGAAAAATCTAAATATATCACATTTCTGTTACTTTTACTACCATGTTAAATCACAAGAGCTCCCATTTTTAATTTAGTTTACTTTTCTAAATTACAGAGCTCGCTATAAGCGCAAAAAAGGTTAAATGATTAAATTGTCTTATCTATAAAAAGACTATACATAAACTTCATTGCATTCACGCCTTATATACGAGTAAAATAAACAATGAATTGAATATATGTAAATATCATCTTGATTGATGATAAACAATCGGTCACCCATTAGGAGGAACCGTGGATTTCCAAATTTGGAACCTCGGTAGGTGGCTCAGGTCAAACCAGCAAATAGAAGCTCCCATTGGTTTACGAAAATGAAGAAAACACTCTTGTCATGATCAAGTAGGCACGATTTTGGAATATGAAAAGAATACCTTTACCTCGACTTTATTTAGCATAATGTTGAATATTATTTTTTTTATTGTTATTATATTAAAAAAAAAAAGAAGAGAAGCTGATTTTGACAAGATAAAAGAAAAAAATAGAAGAAAAATGTGAAGAAAATAGAGTAGAGTTAAAGCTAAACCTTGGTATTTTCAAGTCTGCTAGTGAGTAATTCAATTCGTTCTTTGACGCTATCAATAGTAGTCGATCTAATAAAGTGATTTAGTTTATACATATCACTATGCATATGGATGGATTGTTAGACTTACTGTTCCTTGGCGGATCTCAAGATACTTTGAAGCTGAGCCTTAGTCATACCAGCAGGTATAGTTACTGGTTTTGAAGAAGCGGATGTTTTTTCATCTAGAGCCTTCACTTGCTCCTTCAACTAATATAGATAAGACTGTTTAGAAGCAATAATAAATAAATGATTATACATGTAAAATGTTACCAATTTAAGTCTCGATTCATATCCACCTTCACCCTGTAGCTTTTTCTTTAATTCCTCCAACTTGGCGACCCAAGCCTTTTCGTCATTTGATAGTTCTGGTTGGTAGCTATCCATCAATTGGCGCAAGTATTCATCCATGCGTAATTGTAACTTGGCATGGATATCCGTAATTTCTTTGATCCTCTCTTGCTTTGCCTTGAGGATTTCGGATGAGGAACAAGCTTGAATACGATCCACTAACAATTGAGTATATTTCACCTGGTTTTCGAACTCGGTTTGTTGAGCAATGATTCTATCATTTATAAAGTATGAATAATATAATACTCGCCTCTATTCTTTCATTTATTTATTTACCTATTTGAGATAACTCCACCGATTTTCTTCAATTCATGAGCATCACGGCGAATCTGATCTGTGGATTTACTAAAGAAAGTGGTTGTTTCTTCATTAACCACGATTTCTTTACCAGCTGCTTTTGGTGCGACAATGGAAGCTTGATTTGGTAATTTGCTTAATTGGGGAGGAACAGTGAATGCTGGCAAAGAAAGTAAACAGGAATAACAATCTTGGTCAGTCTGATCGTCACCAATATGACTCAGGTGTGCTTTGATGGCTCTACTAGCTGATGCCTCTTCAGTATTGTCTTCTGTGCGACGCAAGTTCAACTCTCGGGAAACAAAGCAAAAGTCGCCAGTGATAGCCAACAGTGAATAGGAAAGGTAATGGTCTGCAATGTTGGCCAAACCAATTATAGGGACAAATCTAATATTTTTTTACAAAGGGTCAACCATACAATATTCGTTCATCTAAATAAAGTGAAAAAAAAGATACCATCTTACCCAGTTGAGAGAGGAGCAGAAATAATGAGATTAGTAGCCTCAGATCCCTTGCTATTGTTCATCCACTCTGCCACACCGCCTGCGTTACCCTTTTCATTGCTTTTAATCAATTGTTTCAACCCCTTTAACCATTCCGTCATTACAATCGATGCGACACCTCCAGCATGATAAACAAAATAAGAGTCTTGATAACGATTGTTCTTGACAATCTTTAACTTTTGCTGGGCTGTGAAATGCGCTGGCTTTATATTAATCTCCTCGTAGAGTGTGGCTCTTGGTAAGAACGCGGTAGTTGACAAGAGTAAACCCAGCTATTAACATTGTATATTTTGGTCAGAAAATGATTAAATGGCTCGTTTCGATATAAATCACTTACCTCCTTTTGACAGGCTTCACTCGTTGTCTTAACCGGCATCTGCCACTGTGCCTCGACATCACTAGCAAGAATGTGATTTTGAATGGTGCCATTTGATAGAGCCAAAGCAATAACTCCCACACAGTCAACGTTTGTATAATAAATGTCGGATACTTGAATGCCTCTTGGTAAACCCTGAGATTGGCTAATCATAAAAGGACCCTGTCTGTGTGGTTCAAAGGAAATGACATCTTTGGTATAAACAGTCAAAACATCTGTGTTGATGCTCTTTCTACTAATATTCGCTTTTGCTGCGGATTCAAGCAATCCATCAATCCATTCACACTGAAGTTGATACAAATAAGCAAGTGCAGGAATATCATTTTCTGCCTTTGCAAATTTAACTCGAGCAATACAGCTCAAGTTATCCAGATGCTCACGCTGCACAGTACTGTTATTGTATTAATTATCATTTATACCGCTCTTATTACCACTGTTGTTATTATTTACCTTGTATAGGGAACTACTGGACAAAGAGAGTAGATATGACCATTGCGAAGTGCATAGTACATTGTGAAAGACTCCCAACCATTCTCGTTTTCGCTTTGTTTACCACTGAATGAAAATGTGACTGCATCTTCATCATTGTCATCATCATCATCTAAAGAAATACCTCCCGTGTTTTGAGTAGCATTTGATTTATCTGCAGGTGAAAGATCAAATGTTTGT
Organism: Backusella luteola; assembly: GCA_024140195.1. Classification (NCBI taxonomy): domain Eukaryota; kingdom Fungi; phylum Mucoromycota; class Mucoromycetes; order Mucorales; family Backusellaceae; genus Backusella; species Backusella luteola. Next base: position 73,393 of record VCJC01002066.1, on the reverse strand, counting down.
TCAGGCTCACTGATATCTTCACCGATATTAAACATTCTAATACAGAGAATATTAGCGTTGGATGTTATTGTTCTTATTATTGCTCATATTTATTCACCTTAAGGTACTATCACAACCAAGGACTGCAATGTGTGTTGATGTCTCACTAAGTGGATGCCACTCAGCCTTCAAGATGCCACTGTTCTTGGAACCGTAGTGCTTGTTACCAATTTGAAGAGAACGGCAGTCAATAAGTCTTCCAGAGACATCAGTGCTGGAGATATAGTTTTGGCGTGGCAAACAGATGATGGACAAATCCTTTTCACCTACAACAGCCAGTAAGCGACCTGGTTTATTGATGATGATGTTTTGGATGTCGAAACGGATATCAGGTGTTTCCAATATCTAAAGTGATTTATTTTCTTGATTATTATCATCATATAAACAACTATAATGAAAAAAAATTGTGGCTTACTTTGTATGGAATCGAGTGAATCCAAGACTTGTCAAAAGTAGATTTTTCATTAAGGGCTTTGCTTACAGCTTGTCTCCAAGCATTCTTGAATTCAACAAGAGAGAGAACTCTAATTCTGTCACGGACTGCAAAATAGACAATGTTGTCCTTGAAGGTAATGACCGAAGTGTGTTGACTAAAGTTATTGTCACTTGTCGATGTTTGTTTTTGTTTGAGACTGTCGGCATATTTCTTTTCTTCCGCAGTAAGCTCAAAGATAGAGTGCTCTTTTAAACAGTCAAGCCAAGATTCGCTCATATTGTATTGTAGTTATCACTTTATGTCTTGTCGTTTTTCTTTTAAAAAAAAAGTTATTTTCGTTCTTGACAACTTTTGCTTTGCTTATATGTAAAATTGAAAAAACAGGTGAAATAAAATGAAAATTATACAAACGCGTTGGGCTGGCTTTTTTTTATCAACGAAAAAAAATTGTGACTTTATAGAGCTGGCCAATAAAATCAATTCAATTTTGATTTTCCAATGCATTGTTAACCTGTAGCTAGCGATTCGTCTCATTGAAGTGATTCATTGTAGTCTACATTTCATGGGCTTCCAAATCATATCGAAAATGTTTTTTTTCTAGGGTGTGTCTTTTTTTAGAGCAGATATAGTGTCATTAGGTGTTTCAATTTATCAAACAAAACATATCACCAAAGGTGTTGGCTACCACGAATGTAGATACATTTATAAATGTTTATGACCAGCTATTGTAGATATCATCGTAGTCGTTTCTACAATACTCGAAGGGAATTTATCCAACAATAGTTTCTCTCCCCCCTCCCCCTTCCCTGATTAGGGGCATAGTCCTGAACTCTAGCCTGATTTTTAGATCTTGATAAAAACTCAGCTCAAGTCAACAATAAAAACAAAGGAGAGAGTTGTCGAATCATCTGCTACTTAAATCTCCAAACTTACCTTTAGAATATTATTTAGAATTCTAGTGATTGGTATCCATAACATATTTAGACGTGATTCCATTGACAAAGGCGTTCTTTTAGGTATTTAGAGTGTAAACAGTCAAAGGTAATTTAGTGTACCTTGCTGGTTTTTTCCACCTTATTGTTGCTTATCAATTGATGAAATAAATACATATTTAAAAAATTGTGTATAGCGATCTTTTATTTTTATACTTGATTACGAACTTGACCCTTTTTTTCCCATATACTTCTTTGATGGCAATAGTACAAACTATACTATACTCATTTTTTATTATTAATAGTACTAAAAACATCTGACCTGGAAATTGATGTCAGCCATTGTAGCATCATACTTTGGTGCACTCAAGTCAAACAGGTTATTTAAAATAGGAAGGCGGGGAGCAACGAAATCAAAATGGAAAACTTGATATTGAGCCGCTGTATTTCAAAACTCTACCAAGTTATTCTATTGGATAGTAAGCGATATAAAATTATTGATCTAAAGTACGGACCCGTATTTTTACTAAGTGTATTTTTATTCAATATTACCATTTTTCTCAGTAATTACTAATAGGATGTATTAAAATAGGATATATATAATATATATATATATATATATATATATGTATATATAAGGTACATGTATATTCATTATAGCTTTAAAGTAAAATGATAGATAACGCCGCCTAAATATGATTATTTGACAAAATGAAAAAATAATAATAACATTTAAAAGATATGTGAATACAACTACAATCTGAATATGCTATAAAGAAAACAGTTACTAGTCAAGAAAAAAGACTATCGAAAGGGGTATCTATTTTTCCTCCTCGCTGGTTTGTATAGCGTAAATCATCGTTACCCTATTTTGGAGGGTGTATATGCGTGTATTAGGGGTAAGTGTTTGAAGAGGGGTATATCTTATGATCCAGACGCCTAAATTTGCGCGAATATACAACTCCGGAAGTGAAAAAAATAGGAGTCCTACATAGAAAAAGATATTACAAAGTTTGCTATCAACCATCACTGTCAAATAAAATAGAATAAAAAAACTACTACACGGTAAGTTTTAACAGAACATTAGTACTGCATGCAGAAAAATAGCATGATTTCTTAATGCTACATGTATATATATGTACAAAAATATAACCAATACTTGATCTGGTAGATCAAAGTCGTTAGTTATAAAAAAAATTTAAAATTCAAATTCAAATGAATTAGAGTTTTCGTTACTTAGAAACTTGGTGAGAACACAATTAAATGGAAAAGGATCAATGGCGACCTTTCCCGAGAAAAAAAAGCAAAGTCATTATTTGACAAACCTTATTTGGGAGCAATTGTGGTACATAGATTTTTGTGCAGATATTAAATGCAAAAAACATTTTTTTTTTTTTTGTTTCTTTTATTCTTTCCGATTTTATTTACACTTTCGCCCTTTCTTTTTAACATTTGTACTTATATTTCCTCCCTTGTTTTGGCATATGGGAAAGAAATCTGGGGCTAGTTCAAACGTAGCTACTGATTCAAAGGCCAATGATTGGCATACAAAATCAATTGAGCAAGTGACAACTGAACTCATTACATCACTATCAGATGGCCTGACTAGCGATGAAGTTGTTTTACGTCAGAATATTTATGGCAAAAATGAGCTAACAGTTACTGGAAGTGCAACGTGGTTCAAAGTGATGTTGCATCAGCTTGTGGATATTATGAACTGGACTTTCGTCATTCTCAGTGCTGTTTCTTATGTCTTTCAAGATTACGTGACCGGCTCCATGTTGATAGCGGTTGCCCTTGTCAATTTTGGTCTTGGATTTTCCCAGGAATACGCAGCTGAACAGACATTGGCAGCTCTCCGAGACTTATCTTCTCCAAGGGCTGATGTGATTCGCGATGGTAAAGAGCAGACTGTTGCTAGCGGAGATATTGTACCTGGAGATTTGATACTACTAAAAGAGGGTGATTCTGTAGCTGCTGATGCTCGCTTGGTTTACATATCAAACTTGGAAACAGATGAAGCATTACTCACTGGAGAATCTCTTCCTGTACAGAAGCAACTTATTGTACTCGATAAAACAGGTAATAAACCACTTTTTTTATAATTACTAATAAAAAATGAATACCAAACAAAAACTTACTTTACAAATAGATGAACCTCTTGGTGATCGCTTAAATATGGTATACAGCTCAACGATTGTATCCAAAGGTCGTGGCCATGCTATCGTCACAGCGACTGCAATGGAAACCGAAATAGGAAAAGTAGCCCTTAAAATTGATGAAAACGATACCAGTGAACAGACTCGGATTCAAAAGAGTATGAACAAGACATACATCCTTCTTTTAGCGTTGGCTATCATTTCCGTCATCGTAGTTTGTGCATCTGTAAAATTCAAGGTAGATTTTGATGTTGGTATGTATGCCATGACTATTGCTCTTAGTGTTCTCCCTGCTGGTTTAACTACGGTAATGACCTTGACACTCGTGTTGGGTGGAAAAGAATTGACCAAACATCGTGCTATTATTCGAAGGCTCAAGTGCTTAGAGACATTGGGGTCGCTTACACATATTTTCTCTGATAAAACTGGTACTTTGACTATTGCAAAGATGGTGGTTGTTCGATTTTGGACTCCAAGTGAAGGTTTTTTTTATGTTACCCCCAATGGGCTGACCCCTGAAGGTGATCTCTATCGTACTTTTGATAAAGTATCGGACGTGAATGATGAAACAAAAGACAAAGTTGAGCGTATAGATAAAGCAAAAAAATTTTCAGAAGAAATAACACGCTTAATTGAATGCTCAGCTTTATGTAATATGTCCGCTATTAACAGACGTCAAGAAAACGATGTCAATAAACTTGAAAGGAAGTCAACAAGTAAACACGAACAAGGAACACTTGCTGCGGCCATCGAAGAAAGTATACCCCATGACGAAGAAGAAGAAAATGAAGGCGACTGGGTGGCCAATGGATCTCCTACTGAAGTTGCCCTGCAGGTATTCGCTCATAAATTCGGAAAAGGAAAGCCCCAGCTAATGTCTGATGCTGGCTGGGAGCTAATGCAAGAGCACCAGTTCGATTCAACAATTAAGCTAATGTCGACTGTCTGGAAAAATCAACCCCTTGGGGAATCTTTTGTTTTTACTAAAGGTGCTGCCGAGCGTATCATTCCTCTCTGTCAAAATCTGTCTACTAAAGAGTCTCAAGATACGATAATGGAACAAGTTCATCAGCTGGCCTCCAAAGGTCTTCGTGTCATTGCCATGGCCTATCGCAAGTTGGAAAATACCAAGCTTCCTTCCACACGTGAAGAAACCGAGTACAACCTTACCTTTTGCGGACTTACAGGCATCTATGATCCTCCACGCAAAGAATCCCGTGATGCTGTTAAAGATGCACACCGTGCAGGCATCTCTGTGCATATGCTCACTGGCGATCATATTGTAACAGGTACCGCCATTGCCAAGGAATTGAATATTCTGAATGAAAAGACCATGTCACCCGAGGTGATTCGTGAATTAGTTATGACAGGCCCACAGTTTGATGCACTTACCGAGGATGAAATAGATCAACTGCGGTACCTACCATTGGTCGTTGCGCGTTGTTCGCCTCAGACGAAAGTCAAGATGATTTTAGCTTCTCAACGTAGGAATTATATCAGTGCAATGACTGGTGATGGTGTTAATGATTCTCCCTCGCTCCGTATTGCCGATGTTGGTATTTCTATGGGTAAAAATGGCAGTGATGTCGCCAAGCAGGCATCAGATATGATTTTAACCGATGATAATTTCGCAACTATTATTCGTGCCATCAAAGAAGGTCGCCGTATCTATCAAAATATGCAGCGATTTTTACTTTATTACTGGATTGCACTCGTAGGTCTTTGGTTGTTCTTGATTGTTGCTCTTGCTATACGTGATCCTGAAAATAGAAGCATATCTCCGTTATCTACCATTCAGATGCTCTTCCTTTACTTTGCATTTACTCCACCTGCCGGCTCACTGTCTGTCCAACCTGCTTCCAAAACTGTGATGCTTGAACCTCCTCGCCCACCAACAGAAAGTATTTTTAACAGAGAAATCCTTCTAGATTTGGTTCTTTACACATTCTGTCTTGGAATTATATCACTCATCTCCTTTATTGTTCCCCTTTATGTTATTGGTGATGGTCATGGAATACAGGGTGTAAGGTGTGATACTGAATATGATCCTACTACTTGCTACAGTTTCTATAGAGCTAGAGGTTCTTTACTTGTCACCTTAAGTATAGCAGTCTTGGTTCTCATGATTCATTGCAGATCCTACAGAGAGCCTGAATGGAATCTTCGCGGTCTAAAAGAAACTATACACAACAAGAGTATTATTGGAACATGTGTTGCTAATATTGTATTGTTGGTCCTATTTTTGTATATTCCCAAAGTTGCTGAGGACGGGTTCAGAATGGTTGCTGTTACTTGGGAGTGGGGGCTTTGTATTGCACTCTGCTTCTTCGCTATTGGATATGGCGAATTTTATAAATTATTAAAACGAAGATACCTCCAACCTTTAGAAGAACATACCGTTAATGAATTCATTCAACAATCCTGAATACAATTGTAATTCACTTAATAATATTCAATACAACATTAAAATTAAAAAGATAAAACATGTTTTTTCTCATCTATTCACATAAAAAATATTGTATCGATAACGTTATTCCCAGTTGAAAAGGTCAATCTCTATTTTATTGTACAAACATAATAAAAATAATAATATGCATAATTGATTCAGGAGAATAGAAATACCCGAAAAGACTTAAGGATAGAATAGGGGAACATGTATATACATATAGATGGAAAGGTGAAATCACAGGATGGGTATTACCAATAGTCTGGAATATTCTTTGCAGCCTTTGCTCTTGTTATGCGTTTATCCACGTCTTCAACCTGGTTAAACGACTAAAGGAATAAAATTAGTTTTTTTTTAGAAAAATAATGTTTTATATCGTTCACTTTAGTTGATTACCTCAGCTCTCTTTTTAATAGATGAAACTATATTGGCTTGCTGTTTTATCAGCTCATTTTTCAACCTCGATTCTCTCGTTCCTTTCTGATTTAACCAAGATATCACTTGCTGGATCTTTTCACCATCCCGTCATTAGAAAAATTATAACCCCGTTCTACAAAATACCATCTTTATAATTACCTCATCTGGATCTGAGTAATACATCCACCATCCTTTATATTCACTATGAGGATCGGATGCAAGTTGGTCGATTCGTTTTTTCAACCATTCGCTTTCTTTAACTAATCCTTCCTCCATCATTAATGACTGAATGGAACATTTACTTCCATCATATCCCCATGGCTGTTCGGGGTAGTCATTAACATCATCATCTCGTTTCATCATTTCATAGATATCTATATCACTTGGGCTATGTACAAATAATCGACCTGAACCTGATGTATTCGAAAGGCCGATATGATCAAGATAAATATATTGGTTATAAAATCTATCTTTTCCTAATGGACGTATTCTCAATGTCATATATCGTCTCATTGCTCTTTCTAAATGCTCCTCCTAAACATCGATTATTAATATACATAAAACAGAATTTGCACAGTCTTAAAAAAAACTGTACCTTTTTTCTCAGTGTTTTTTCTTGTTCCTCTAATTTCTGACGTTCAATTGTGATGGACTGGAGATCTTTTTCTGCATCTTCTTTTTGTTTTTTCTTGGATTTATAGTGTTTATTTGAATTTTTATCGCATTGGTCATCAGATCTTCATCATACTGTTAATACCATGGACGATTTTTGATACTAATAAAGTGTAACTTAAAACTTACGATTCGCTTTCAATATCTATTTCGTCATTAGAATCTTCTGCATGATCGGAGAGAATATTCACTTCTTCGTCTTCTTCCTCCTCCTCCATGATTGAATTGCCTTTTTCCAATCTTGCTGCTCTATTTCGCTTACCCAATTCAACATGCTTTGCATATCTTTTTTATAATGAAAAAGAAAAGTTAGAGGAAGGGAGGTCGTTATAATTTGGTGATGAAACTACAACTATATATACTTACAAAACTTTTCCTTCTTTTTTAAACTCGGCCTTTTGTCTCTTAAGTTCTATTAACTGATCTTGACAATATTCCATATAATCCCTATGTATTGTCATCATTAAAATAAGATATGTTTAACAAATCATTCATCTACTTACTTTATAAGGCTGGATTCATTTACTACATCAACAAGAAAACCCAAAACATCTAGTTTTTGCTTGATGCTTAACGTTGGATATTGGCGTTCCCGCTCCACTGAAGTGGAATTGAATCGAGGCACAAGGTGTTGAAGCACTTGATCCAATTCAGGTATTAAATCGGGTGTAGCAATATCATTTAAGCAACCAATCAAAGCATTCTCCCAACCTCGTCGATCATAACTTGCTTTAAGCTCTTTTGTGTCCCATTTTTGACTTATTTTTAGCTGTTCTTTATCTCTCCAAATCCGATGATGCTTTTTTTCTCCATCTATTTGTATTTCCTCTTCCTCTAAATAATCTTCCATGATGTCACCATTCGCGAGCTCACTGGCGGTATCCTCTTTCCTTTCCTTTATAATGACGTTTAATAAAGATGCATTGTATTCAACTAGTACCGTCGCCTTGGGTCGATGCGTATTGTGAAATAAAGCTCTCTCAAAGTCATCCAGATTATAAGTTGCTAATTTCAACGGCTCTGAAAAGACAGTCAAGAAAGACCACGTAGATAAAAAGAGGTCGTAGAGTTCAGGAGGTATAGGTGAATCTTGATGAGCAATGGGTCGTGCCGGCCTTCTTCCGCCGTTTAGATAAGGTATTGTTGTATTGTTGACGCATGTTTTTTGGTATTTATCTACAAGTGACCAATTTTGATTTGGGTCGTTCCTATAAATCGAAAGGTCCAAGTCCTCCATTGGATATTTGATGGCAGCCTGTCTCTTCTTTTCCTCACGTAATCTCTCTTTTTCCAATTTCAATTGTTTCTTTTGAATTAAATTGTGCTCTCGTTTGATCCTTTTTTCTGCATCCTTTTCCGCTGCTTTTAATTTACGTTTGCGAGCCTTGTCTGACAAAAAGTTATCGTCGTGTAAATCGTGGGGGAGACTATTATCGATACCATATTTAAAGGCTAATGCATCATAAATGATCCAAGGTGCGTCATTTTCTTTCTTTGCACATTCAGTAATAAATCGTTGAATATTGTTGCGAGTAAATGTCTTTTTGTTTCGTCTTGTATATATTTGAGTCTTGTAAATCATCATTGAATATCATTTACAGCAATGCTAGTTTAGTACACTACCTCATTTGATCTTCTGTCAATAGTCTTATCCCATCATCATTTTCCAAATAATCAACGAATTTAACTTTGTATAGTTTTGATCCTGCCGGTTTTTCTGTTGGCTCTATTGATTCTATTGATTCTGCTGATTCTGCTGACTCTGCTGGCTCTGTTGATTCTGTTGATTCTGAATTAGGTAATATTTCTAATATTCTAGCATTCTGTCTATATATCGCAATTAATACTCATGGTAACAAATACATTCCTTTCTCGATATTTATTACCTAAACCCATCAATTGTGGACTGTATTATTTCATCAGGAATATAATCACAATGATAGATTTCCTTTACGAGCGCATCCAATCCAATTGTCTCTATTATCTCATACTGAATGAGTATAAACATTTAAATGAATCAATAGTAAAAAATAATTAAATAAATATAACTCACTGAATTGTATTTTCAAGAGAATATGCTTTCGGAGGGCTTTGCAAAATAAATATTCTGCACGATCCTTTTCTGTCTTTTCACTTTCCAAGGCTTGTGAATATGTCAATTTTTCTTTACCGGTCACTGCACACTCCCACAAGGGCTGGTAATATAAGCTATACCGTCTGATATAAGAGCTAAAACATTATATAGTAAGTAAAATACATGTCATACACATATATAACAAGCTCATACTCATAGTCTGAAAAGAGTTCGTTGGTAAGCTTTAAATAGAACACTTCCTTTCGTCTACGTTTAGGATCATAAGGAATCGATGGTGTCAAAGGAACCTTTCTTCCATTTAAAAGCGGCATCGTCACTATTTTTTGTTAAAAAAAAGAAAAGAAAGAATCGCGTTTTTTCTTTTTTTTTTTTTGTGCCCGGCAACTTTCCTTTTAAACAATAGCAAGTCACGTATTATTTCGTTGTGATGACAGTACAAACAATTTGAATTGACATCAAATTAAATAAAATGCTAAACCAGAAACAAGAAAATATACACGTTTTATTTTTTCAAGACCAATACAGTAGAGGGCATGCTTCTTCTCATAAAATGATAGTTGCCATATTCATCTGAAATAAGATCACGTGTGCGCAATTTGACCGAATCAGAAAGGATGCATTAATTATCGTAATAACACTAAATCAAAAGTTGATATATTTCTCGTTGCTCAAGCATTCTCTTTTTCTCGTCAATTTGTAATTTTTCTCATTTTCTTGAAAAGAAAATTATCAAGATATTTCAATTCAGATGAGATCGGTTGTGAAAGGGAAACAACAAACAAAAGAACGACTGTAGTTAAATATTAATAATAAAAGTTTAGTTTATTTTGTTTCTATTTTCAAAAACAAGTGTAACAAGTGTGATGAAAGTAATTAAACGTGTTTTCAACACGTAAGAAAAGCAATGAAAATTGGCTTAGCAAAAAGGAATGTGTTAAAAAAGGCATTATTCTTTTTTTTGGTTTTTAAGGGGAAAGGGATACGTCATAAAAAGAAATAAAGAGAAAAAAAAATCCATACAAAAGAAGAAAAAAAAGGAGAAAGAGTAAAATGAATATTCTGTTTAAATGAAATGAAGCGAGGAGAAACATTACCACATCTGCTGCGATGCAAGTGGCGAAGAAGATGCAGTAGAATCGGTGTATAAATTATCTAATGAAATAGGTGAACCAGAAACCGTTGATCCAGAGCATGAAGCTGTCAAGGGTGGAGTAGATTGTTGTTGCTGTTTCTGTTTTTGTGCATAAATCATTTTTATATCTTGAGGCATATAATAATCAGGTGAATTTGGGTGGCTTAAAATGGGTGTTTGTGAATCATAGGAAGCGTGTCGTTTAATGTTGTTTAAATCATTAAAGGTCTTCTTTTCACCATCGATTTCTTTTCCCTAGAATAATATCTCACATGTCAGTATCAAACCATCTCATATATTGTTGACTCGCAAAATTACCTGAAATGGAAGCATATTGTTGTACCAGCCTTGGGAATCCATAGATTTCTGGTCTGTAGGACTAGAGTTACCAAAGCAAGACATGTTTGAAGCAGGGCAGGATTTACGACGCATTGTGGCAGACACATCATTTTCAAAGGGGTGCTGTGCAGGTTTTGCTTGAAGAGAATGTATAGACATATTTCTCCAATTTTGGTTATTATCAAAAGACATGGCAGAAGGATCAAATGGTGCAATAGGAGAAGTATTCTGCTCTGCCTTCATTGCAGCTAATGGTGCGACTGATCTGGCATTGTCGCTCATGTTTCCTTGCTTTTGCCAAGATGGCCAATGGTGACCCGATAATCGTTGATTCATCGCATCCTGAGAGGGCGAGAATGTTGAAAGCATGCCCTTGCTGCCACTGTTGTTATTGTTGCCTTCTTTATCTTGAACATTAGCAAAAAATTGAGAAAACAAAACGGATGATTGATTCAAATCAGATTCACTGTGGTTAAGAGAGTTCATCTTGGGATAATCATGTCGATCTCCTCCTCTTTCATCAAGTTGGTTTTGAGCAAATGATTTTCTTCTCTGAAGCTTTGCTTTGGCTCTTCGGTTTTGAAACCAAATTTGAACACCACGAGGTGTCATATCAAGTCTCTGGGCTAGTATGCGACGAATAGTAGCATTTGGCTTTGGGTTTTCTGAAAAGGATTTTTCAAGCACCTTTAATTGGGCACGGGAAGTTCGTCTCCTATGCTTAATTTCAAAAGGATTGTAAAAAGTTGGTCGAAAATCGCCTTGAGGATATTGGTGAAATGTTTCTAAAAGGTAATTGTTGTTATCTCCAGCTGAGAACAAGCAATTGGGATCTTGTTGAGAAACGGTAAATGACTGTTCAAAAGGTTGCATTGTGTCCAAACTCATCACTTTTTGATATTGATAAAAAAAATACTTGTATAGTTAATTTACTTTGTGAAATTGAATTGAATATGAAAATAAATGAAAAGAAAAGTAGAATATTGTCCCTTTTTATACAAAATGCTTTTTTTAAAATACATATATATATATATAAAAGGGACAAGATACAAAATTCCAATGAACTAGAAGGGGGAAAAAACAAATCGTGCCTGAAGTTTGGGAACAGTAAACTAAAAATAGTGGAGTGGATAATAAACTTCTCGACGTTTAAAACACACACACATTAGATAAGTGCGTCCTGTCAAACAAACAGTAGAAATCGGGAGTCAGATCCTTAAGGAGACTTCATATATATATATATATATATATATATAAATACAGTTGCATTACAGTTATATTAATTGATACAATTTCAATCAAATAATTAAAAAATCAATCACAAAACAATGATACTTGAAAAGTATCAAATAAATAAATTTATGCCAGGCTAGATTTATTACTTGGTTCTCACTTTATGCCTAATATGGTTTACTTCAGGTTTATAGTCTTTAATTATTCTTATTCTTTGGCATGCATTTTTAGCATGCGTGCCAGTTGGCGATCAAACCTTTATCAATGATATAACGAGTGAGTGAAAAGTAAAATAAACAAAACCTACTCTATATTGAGCTTAGTGCAGTTTGTTAGTCTCAGAAACAATAGAATAAAAATCAGTATTAATCTTTATGAAAACAATAAATTAACTTTTATATACAAAACTGAGCCGATTACCCTATATGCATTATGATGACAGATTCCAAAAATTAAATTCTAATATTAAATCATATGAAATAAGAAATGAAAACACTTTCGATCTATTTCTTTTTACAACCAAAACTAAAAAAATGACATCTTTAGCATTCGCAATTTTCTTTCATAAGACATAACTAACAAAATATCTTTGATTAGTGAATTCAGGACGACAAAACTGATATAAGTATAGTAATATAAGTCCAGAAAAAGGAGCCTATTATTGGTGATATTGTTTTTGTTATGACTAAATATGAAATAGTGAGAGTAACAAATACTGTTATACTATTTCTTTCCCTCTTTAAACACGGGTATTATGAGTAACTACTATTATCTATGCAGTTGACCATTGTAATAGAATCCTATTTCTTGAAAATATCATAACTTGTGCCCTTTTTTTACATACTATCTCGAAAAGTGATTATTACTATTATTATTTTATTATTAAAGATGTTCTCCTATTGTTTGTGATTGGAATGTACTTTGAAACAAAGTGAATAAAATAGAGGGGTGATAAGTGTTTTTGCTTCATTTGACTTTATTTTATTTTATTTTATTCAAGATCCGTAAAAAATGTCATTTTTTTTTTCATTACACTCCTTGTACATTAATAAGACTCTGATAAATGGATGTATTTCTATATTAATAGTTTAAATATTATATTATAGTTGCTAGCCGTACATCTGATAATTTTGTAAGGATGTTAATTGCTCTATGGTGTAATTTGATGTTGCCATAAGGAGAAAGTGATCAATCTTCACCAAAAATAATATATATGTCACTTCCCCTATTAGATCATGTTTTTTTTCAAAAGTAATGTATATCAGCAAATAAAAATAAATAACAGAAGGATTTGAAAGGGAAAGAAACCGTATTGCGATCTTTAATTTAATAATAAAATGTTAATATGAAAGCATATTGATCTGTTGTAATATTTGGAAACTATAATAAACTTTTTTTTATATTTATCTGCTGTTGTTATGTTGGCTATATCCACATTTCCTTATCTTTTGGTGATTACTAAATGGACCGTGCTGAAATTGACGAACATGCTTGAACGGAGATGACTATGCCATTTGAGCGGGTAAAACTCCTTAAAAGAGAATATAAATAAAAATAAAAACAATTATAAATAGCTGTGATTCGCCCTGTATAAACCCTGTTTTATTAATAAAATCCTATTTCCCCTATTTTTGTTATCCTTCCATTTCCCCTTCATATTTTCGGATCAATCAAACTATTTTCGGAATCAAAGAAAGGAAATACAGTCGATAAAAAAGCTACTGGATTGTTATTAGCCACGTTAATAAGTTGTCCCTGATAAAAAAGGCAACATTTGTCGTCTGTGGTTGTGTCCTTTTTCATTAATACAAGGGTCATAATCGATCAAACTTCCCTTTCTCTCTCATATATAGTTTTTCCACTACGCTGTATTATGCTTTTTTACAATTAAAGCGTATTTATTATTTACATAAAATATACTCTCCTGTTTACAATATAAGTAAAACATTTAGTTATCATATATCATGTATAAATGACTATAGTTGTATATCTCTTTCTTCTCCACATGCTACCAACGTAATTTTCGTTCACACTTGTAGTCTTCATCGTTTTAAAAGTACATTAATTTGCTTATATAGGTAATATCTTTTATTGAAATCTGAAAACACTATTTTTAAACTCGTAAAATTCTAAAATACAAGAAATCCTCAATTTCTATAATAGTTTTAATAGAAGCGTTTTCACTTCTTTGTATTTTTCAGATATTAAAATGATCAATTATTTTCTAGTTTTTTAGCTTTTCTGATTCACCAAGTTAGAGTTAATAAAATGGGAAAGAAGGAGAAGGAGAGAGGGAGAGTATTTATTATGATGAAAGTTGCCTTTTGTTTTGTGTTGGTAAAAGTAATTAAATTGATTACAACTATAATAATAAAATATAACGTTAATTCATTTCAATTGCAACAAACTAAACTGTATGTCACTTACAATAGCATCCATTTTTGCCAGTACATTTAATACACTTGCAAGTACTTCTAAGGAAAGCTCTGTTCCTGATGGTATCTCTACTTTGCCGGCACTACTAGCAAAAGGCCAAGAGGAATAGTCATTCATAAGATCATCTACTTTGTTAAAAGCTTGTTCTCTTAAATCATGCTGAAGATAAAGCAAAGCGTTTTCTAATACATTTGCAGCATAGCCAGCACAAATCATACTGACTGTTCTAAGATAGGCGTGTGGTACGTCTGATTGAGCGTCAACAGAGGCAGGTGATACACGAGTTATGAGCATTGTACAGGCTCGTTTTATGATTTCCTCTTTTATTCCAGTGTCAGCAATAGGATGTGTTGCCATGTCAAATAGCAAAAAATTTCTTTTTTCTGTTCTAAGCACTCCTTTGTCAACAAGTCCTTTAGCTAGACGCTCGCGAACCTGTTTTAATTGATATCCAATCTTCGTTACATTCCATGTTTCGCCTATAAGCATAACAACGAGAAATAAAGGGTAGCAACGCAAATAAATAACCTTTGTTAAATCTAACAATGACAGTATATGTATCATACGAACCACTCATCAGATCAATCCAGCTAGCAACACTCATCTTTTCACTCATCTTCATCATTTTCAAAGCTTCATCCAATAACACTTCACCTGTCAGATTTTCATTGATAACCTCGATATATCTATCACAAAGAGGGTATTTTCGACGGTTTGAATCTTTCACCATGGCAACTCTGCCCCGAAGTGCTAGTTCCATCACAATACAGCCACGTAAAGCATAACTGATACTATCGTTCCAGAATGAAAGATAACCCTACCATCAATTATTGTAAACACGTGTTTTTTTGTTGCTATATAATAAATATAGATTATTTTTTTAAAAAAAAACCAAAAAAGATTTTTAATACTCACCTGTTTATCCTTTAAACCGAGTAATAAAACCTCTTCCATTAAAGTTAATTTAGGAGTCGATTTACTTTCATCTACATCACGAGGATCGTATGCGATTTTCTTTTCACTTTCGGCGTTTGAAAGATGTTCTTCATCAGAAGTTGAAGATTGGCCAGCTACTCTTCTTCTTGTTATTGTAGACATTAAAGCTATACTCTATTATTTAGTCTTATATTGTTTGTTTATGGTCTATTGAGAAGAGAAATAAAGAAAAGAAAATAAGAAGTGTAAAGATATGGTCAAATTAAAAAAGGGGAAATAAAAAAATTAACAGCAAATTGAGAGAAAAAAAACCGACCAGTGAGAGAGAAGCCAAGCATCTTGATTTTTTTAGTGTCATACAATAAATATAACCTCAATTTATTCTTAGTTTTGTATCGTCTCTTTATTGTCTTCAGCAATAAATCAAATATACCATATTTGACTAATAAACTACATTGAATAAAAACACACACAAACTTTCTTGACCTTCTTTTAATGTTATGTTTTCTCAATAGAATCTACAGGGACACAGCTGAGGATCACTTTAGTCCGGTGATTCACGTGAACCAGTGATGGGACTGTCCTTACAGAACAAGAAGCTCATTTAAAATGAACTAACACTCTTCACTCATATCCTACCAAGTATTTTGAGGAAACTAACTAAATCCTCAATTTGCTAAAATCTATGCAACTTTAATCGAACTTGGAAAATAGATGGTAGGGTGGAGTAAAAGATATTGCGAGCTATTGTTGATAATTTCTTATACTCCTTTACCATTATCCTCGTATAATTCTTTTCTTTTAAGTCAATTTTTAATGAAGTCTTAAATCATTCAATATATTATGCGGCGGAGAGTGCAATGAATGTAAGCTTAACATATGCTTGTACCAATAAATTAACTGGATTTCTATTCTATTTTATATGGTTCTTCTATTCTGATTACACACAAGCTTTGGGAAGTTTTCCATAAAAAAAAATAGAATGCTAAAGAGCTCCACGTTTTACAAAACGTAAGCTTCCCAAAACTCAGATGAACAATGTGGGGATTGTAAAAAAAAAAAGGAAAGAGGAAGGTGTCGAAAAATCATATAGAATCATTTATTTCTTTATCTATATATGGAATATTCCTCTTCATTATAAGGCTATGAGTGTCTATTTCGATTAATATTGATAATATAATAGTAGACTTATCAGATCTACTTATAGTGGCTGGTACATTCAGGCATATTTATAATGCTGTTACACATGTATCAAAGTTTGATGTCAAAAGTCGGAATAAAAACATTGCGGTTTGGTAGATCGACATTCATGCATTAATATATTATTTCTATCCCTCCATTTTTTGAAGAAATTATAACGTCATACATGGCATGGTTAAAACCTTTTACCATTGATCAATCCGCAATATATAAAAATGGGTTATGAATAGTATACTGCTTGTATCATATTTTTTAGGGTTGTTTGAACCTATACGATATCATTAGATTGTTTTATCTTCACATGTTTATTAATGAAACAATTTTGAGAAGACTAATTCCAGAGCTGACAATATGTTTTCTGGTTGCCATGTTTTCCATTTTTAATATTAACATAAATCCCATAAGACGTTCCAATGCTGTTTCTTTCTGCCTTTATATATCATCGTATGCGATGTACCTGAGTGATGATTTTACTAAATTATTATTTACCCGCCATTGGTTGCGTATCCCGAATTGTTTACATTTATTATTTATTAAACAGGACATGAACCGACTAAGGGTGAATTCAAAAGTAAAAGTTAATCAAATATGATATAAGCAAACGTAAAGTTGCTTATATTAAGTTTCAATTTGATAGACAGTTATTTTGCCAAAAAAAAATCTACTGACATCAGCAGCTATCAATGTATCTAGTTTAACATAAATAATAGCTAGTTATTTGGTATCTGAATCAAAAGTGACTCAAATGATAGTAGAACAAATGATTCTTTGGAGACATAATCCAACAAAACATGTGTATTCAACTTTATTGTTAGCTAAGAAACATTACCAAAATAACGAGGTGAAATAAATACATCAGAAGATCGATATATTTGCGAAATATTAAATCAAGATATCTTATACTTATTGCTTTATGTTAACAAGAAAAGGATTCTGAATCGCAATGAGATTATTTTCAAGTCCAGAAAAGTATAGCGTTTTACAAGAATCAGTTGAAAAGGAGCCAAATAATAGTATTTATAGAAACACGGAAACATTAGCAGAAAAGTCTGCCAATTAATCCACAAAGGCTATTATAGAGATGAGTGACTTGTACTACTCGTTAACAAGTTAGCATATTTAAAAAGTTCAAGTTAATAATCAGTGATTGCAAGTATGCATTTGAGTCTAAAGTGGTCATTGAACTTAAAAAAAAATCAGGAAAAAAGCGCCATTGTACTTGAGTAACTTAGATCAAATGGGACAGTCACTCCAGGGTAATGGCGCTCATCTCCGGACGATTTTCCAGAAATAACTTTTGATCTCACAAGCAACCAGGCTCAAATATACACCAAGAGTCCTATGTGTAGAACTGTCATGTAGGAAGGGAAAGAAACTTTTATATAGCTTCTATTTTATGCCATAAATTAAAAGGTTTTTACCTCTGCAAGAAAAAGTGAGGAACTGCTATGAATCCGATTTACCTATGGCATTATATAATAGAGTTGTTCCAACGATATTTCCTCCCCATCCAATTTTTTACTTAAAACAAAAACAAAGAAATTTTTGTTTATTCATCGGCATATTTGTTTATATACAGCATTCCATTCGATCTTGTAAACAAATAAAAGTTTAATTCACCTGCTATCTATATATACAAATAACCAGCCTGAAATATTAATAAAGTTATGCTATACCATCATACGAGCGGAAACGATAATAGAGTTGAAAAATAAGTTCACTGGTGTCACCACACTTGGCTTCTCAGCTCTGACTCCTGTTTTTTTTTTTGCTTATTGTTGCTCATAAGGTCCTATAGACTCTCATGCTTAATAAAGTGTTGTCATTTACGAGGATGTTAAATTGCATACTTGCTTGTAAATAAACATTTATGGGATTGAATTTTTAGCGTTTGACAAAAAAAAAACAGAGCTAGACCGTGAGGAATTTGATGTTGTCACTGTTTAATAAAAAATGTATTAAATTAACTTGCTGCTTTTCCATTATTCATTTTTGTTTAATCATGGAGATTGACTCTTTTATCTCTTCTTTTTCCTGTATATTTATTTATTTATTTTCCTTTGTTTGAAAATCTCCATACAATTAAAATGATGGATATCGGTATACGGTTACGTAGACCCACCAAAACATATTATCCAAGCGTTAATGATGATGAAGAAACTGGATTCAAAAAGTTTAAACCGTTTTTCACTCAAGATAGCCGATGGATCACTTCTGTAGAAGACAGAATACGTCTTTTTATGCTAACATTGGTGGGTTTTTATTTACGTGGCATGAAATTGGGTTTTCCATATTTTGTTACCGATCTGGAATTGGAGACAACACGGCAAGTCAATTGGTATATGAAGAGCAAGTTCTTTATTGGACAATTCCCTCCTTTAACTGGTTTGATAAATGCAGCATTGGCACGCCTAGTAGGATATTATGGCACTGAGGACCTTGCATATGGAGGCCAGTAAGTGGATTAGTTTTCTTAAAGATGCGTTCGAGTTTCCTCACCCATTCGCTCTCATTTTTGTTTTTGTGTAGGCATTTCGACAGATTTCCTTTGGTCGCATTAAGAAGATTAGCGTCTGTTTTTGGAACAGCATTGATTCCACTTTGTTATATTACCATGAGAAATTTAGGTCACTCACGTCCTGCTGCCACTTTAGCTGCAGGACTATTAATTTTTGGTATTGATCCAGGAATGCCGTATGCATATTTGTGTCATGAAACTTATATATTTCTTCTATAGAAAATGGTATCATAACTGAATCACGATATGTATCACCAGAAATATTCGTATTAGCATTTGCGGCTGCAGCAACTTGTTCTTGGACACTGATGCAAAGTCACCTAAAGAACAAGTAAGCTTAGATTTTTACAAAAGGGATTGCACTATCTAACTTTGGGGGTTAAAAAAATAGTAATCAAAACCCTGATATGAAGGCACACATGTGGAATGTGATAACTGGTGTTTGCATTGGGCTTTCTGTAAGGTAATGGGAAAACGAAGAGAAAATGTTTGTAAATTAAAGCATATTGAGCCATTTTTTCTAGTTCAAAATGGACAGGAACCATTTGTTTCCCAGTACTATGGTTTTCAGTTGGATATGGACTTTGGAACAAGTTAATTAAAGAGCAATATAGCTTAAAATTCATCACAAAACAATTGCTGATTTATATCGTGACATTGATATTCGTACCCATTTTTGTGTATTTAACAATCTTTAAAATTCATTTTGATATTGTTGCAAATTCCGGCGACCATGATTTTTCTTTAAGTACACATCTTAAATACTCGTTAGAAGGAAACAGTTTCGATCCAACGCAACCTAGTAAGTTTACAACATCTATTTTTTCACTCTTGATTTAATTTTTCTTTTTTTTTTTTTTAAAAAAAAATAGACGTTGCTTATGGATCCAGATTGATGATAAAACATGCAAATACAGTAGGCGGTTATCTTCATTCTCATAATAAATATTATTCTAAAGGCAGCGGTCGTAAGTCATCTCACTTTTTAATAAATGTTCCATAGATTAACATGTTATATATACAGAGCAAGAAGTACTTTTATACCCTCACGTAGATCTGAATAACATATGGACAATTCATAAGCATGGTGAAATTTGGAATTCTTCTCAGCCTATAGAGTTTGTAAGAAACCATGATACAGTTCGCTTGGAGCATTTTGCATCGACACGTAAACTTCATTCCCATGATATTCCTGCACCTGTATCTGCTCAAAAAAAGGAACACAACGAAGTCTCGTAAGTTTGCTTGCTTGATTAAATAATTTAGACATCTCATTCATTTCTTTAAAGTGCTTATGGTGATCGTTTCATATATGACCCCCATGATTTTTGGAACCTTCAAATTTTTGATGAAAATGGAGAGGTCGATGAGGATAAAACCCTAACTTTTAAACCACTTGCCCAAAAATTTCGTCTTATTCATGTTCGTGGATGTGTACTTTCAAGTGCAGAGAATTTTCACACCCCCAGCGAAGAACAAGAGGTAACGTGTATGGCTTCTGCTTCACAGCGTGTTACCGAGTGGGTGGTAGAAACTTCCTATCATGAGCTATGTAAGTACTTGTTTGTGTTTTATGACAGGATAAGAAAAATTGATAAACTCTACATTTATTTTAGTAACTGGTATGGAAAAAACCGAGCCTACCAAATTGAGCTTTTTTGAAAAGCTAAAAGAAGTACATAGTTTAATGGCCAAATACCCGTTCAAGATACATAATCGCCTTCAATCTGTTGGAATGGATAACCTCGCTCTTACTGCAGAATATATTGATGAAAGTCCAAAGGCTTGGTTTACCAAAAGGTCTTCCTACAAAGTTTGGAGTCTACTCGTTGGCTTTTCATCATATGTTTTTGTACATCCACTCATCCAAAAGTTTACGATCATAGCTATGGTATCGACACTGCTAGTTGTTGGTGTTAAGATGTTTATCAACAAGCGCCAACTCAACCCTCCTGCCATTCTGACATGGCCGAAGCCTATTTTGGGTAAGTTGCATTATTTTTTTTAACCAAAAAATTAATTTT
Organism: Backusella luteola; assembly: GCA_024140195.1. Classification (NCBI taxonomy): domain Eukaryota; kingdom Fungi; phylum Mucoromycota; class Mucoromycetes; order Mucorales; family Backusellaceae; genus Backusella; species Backusella luteola. The sequence continues at coordinate 52,379 of VCJC01002066.1, read as the reverse complement.
TAACAGGTATCGACAACATCTCTGCTTCTGAGCTTTATACCGAATCCATTGTATTGTTTTATTCTGCATCACTTTCATATGTGCTTTTCCTTAGTTTCTTGCCTACCTTTTCGCTATCGATGCTTGACATACTGCCCAGTTTTTATTACGGGGTTGGGCTATTTGCCGTTGGTGTTGAAGTAGCCACATTAAGACTAAGACCATTTTATCGTCGTACATTATTTTATGGTATCCTTCTGCTTGTGATAATGGTGTGCTCTGAATTATCCTTTTTAACCTACGGCGGCCAAACGTGGACACGAAGTCAGTGCGAGAAATCTAAGCTTGAGCTTGACTGTATCCGCTTCCCTCTTACCCCAGAAGAATTATATGACATCCAAAATGACGATTCCAACAACTCCACGTTGGCAGTGGTACCTATGGATTTACCTGGAAATTCTCAACCATTCAAATATCATTTGGGTAACGAAGCACAAGCCGATAGTGATATTTCCATCACAAAACAATTTGCATATCAACAAGCCATTGAGAAAGCTCCAGACGCCTTGCGCTATCTTCGAGTTTTTCCCACTCCTGCAATTACACCAGATGAGGCACATCGCTGGAGACAGGAAAATATCGATCAAGCTGAAAAACGAGAACGAAAAATAAGAAACGCTAAAATGGAAGAGTGGGCTAAGCAGAACAATCAAACCCTCTACACATATATGGTGGATGAAAATGATAAAGTGATACCAAAGAAAGAGGAAACACAGGAAGAAATAAAAGAAGTGACAAGGACAGTGACTGTAAATGAACAGGAACAAGTAGAAGTGGTCCATCAGAAGATCGTTTATGTGACAGCTGGTTCTGAAGAGGGACAAGATGAAGACTTTGATTTACAAAATAATCGTCCCAAGGAGCAAATAGAACAGCTTATTGTACCAAAAGAAAATTCGCCGGATGCAGACTCCTAAAAAATAATAATACGTGCGTTTTGTGTTCATATTTATAAATCATATAAAGTAACTTTCATGTTTAAAATAAAAATATACATATATCATTGCCATGTGTGTCCATAAATGCATCGGAAGCCCTGACAGCCACTTTTTAAACTTCAATAACTCCGCACAACAGTCGGTAATTAAATAGTTTAATTGTTATTTTTTTTATTTATATATAACAGGCTCGAATCCCTTTTTTCTTCTCTTTCCTCTTTATTATATATTATATTTATTTAACTTTCTTAATAATTTAATAATGGGTAAAGCTCAGACAAAAAGTGGAAAGAGCTCCTGTTGGATGAAACTTCTCTTCATCCTCAGTTTGGTTGGTGCCATTTTCGTAGGCTTGGATCAAATCAGGGATCGTTTTTATATTTTTGATCAAAACTTGCTTCAGTCTATCGCCAAGAAGAATATTGACTTATACTCCAATGATACACATGCTTTGATCACTAACCTTGCCCAGGATTTGGAAAAGGAGTATCCTGGTCATATCACTCTTAAGGAGGAATGGGTCTTTAACAATGCTGGTGGTGCTATGGGTTCAATGTGGATCCTTCACGCGTCTATCACTGAATACGTGATCATTTTTGGCAGTGCAGGTAAATATAATTATTGAGAGTAAGGGAATAATTTGCTTACGCATTTGTATTATCAGTCGGAACTGAAGGACACACTGGTCGTTTCCTTTCTGATGATTATTTCATTATTCTTGATGGTGAACAATGGTCTCAACGTCCTGGAGAGCTTAAGCGCATGGTAAGTTTATCGACATTATTGTTCTCTTTGGGTGTATTTCTGGGAAAAAAAGAGTAAAAAAGAGAAGATAAAACAAGGGGGCGAGGGGAAGGGGTAGAAGG
>VCJC01002066.1:27684-47201 GCA_024140195.1 Backusella luteola | reverse complement strand
AAAAAAAAAAAAAAAAATGTTAATTGTATAATGGCCAGGGTGTATGTAAAATGCAGGGCAAAAGTTAATTTAAGCGGTTTTCCTTCTTTTCTTTCAAGTTTATATATACGTTTTACTTGAAGGGCGAAAGGAGATAAAGAAAAAAAGAGAGAGAGAGAAAAGGATATTGTACCTTTTTAGGGCCAGAGGCAGGAGCAAGCCAATTTTTAGTGGTTGTCAAACGTCTGTTAGCGGTGGTAGCAGCCAAGGAAAAAGAGCGTTGAGACATGACTGGAGTTGATCGAAGTGTAGTGGGCTTAAGAAGAAGAGAAGCACGCTTTTCTACAAGATTTAAACGTTTTAAAAAAACACGGCTCATAATGAAGTTAAGCGATTATTAAGTGGGAAAAAACAAAAACAGAAAAAAAAAATTCAAGATTGTTGAAGTAGAAAGCTTTTTTAATTCGTCTGCCCTTGCCAAACGGCTAAAACAATGATATCATTGGATAACTGAGTTTTTATTAGATAGAGAAGGCTTGTTTTACTCTGGAATACCAGTTGGACTTGTAAGAGCTGCTTGTCCTTGCTCAATCAAAGAGTGTATTTGCTCTTCTAGTCGTGATAGCCTTTCATTTTGCTTTTCTACCGGTAATTCGCACATTGATTTTGTTCGTTGTTTCTTTGTTGCTGACGTAGCACCATCGCCGACGTGCTTTGGACTGGAAGGCAGTTGAACCTAAAATGTATAAACCTATTTTTTTAGAACAACACACTCTATCGCTTGTTGTGTAACTGTCTTGATCCAGCTGTTTTTTGTTTTAGCTTTACCTTTGATGAGCTACCATTCATTACTATTGGTGACGAATGGCGTTTCTTATTTGACTCTGTTATGATGGAAGAAGGAAATATTTGGTAGTGTTGATCATCAGCCCATTCTTGAGTACGCCGTCTTCGCCGTTCATCCTCATTATCAGAATTGAATAATAAAACAGATGATTTTTGTCTTTTATTATTACGAAGAGGTATCATTGGTTTTGGTGGTGACGATGGTGTATCCATTAATGGTGGCTGTTGATCTAGTGTACCTGTAAGGAAACCGTAGGCTGTGATTGCAATAGCCGATGTAAATATAAGCGCATCTAATAATCTGAAAAAGAAGAACTCCAATGATGATGACTGTGATGATGGTGAATATGAACTAAGAGATGAACCTGTACTACTTGTTGCTGTTAATCGACGATAAAGTGATAGTTTGTGTTCAGGTACTGTCATTGTGTTTTTGCATTTATCGCCTTCTACAACTTCATTTTGACAAACATTTAATACAGACATAAGTGTCGTAAAAAGCAATAGAAAAAAAGAAAGAAAGGAAAAAGAAACAGAAAAGGCAAAGAGAAAGAGAAAGAGAGAGAAAAAGTGTGAAAATGACCAACATAAATAAAAGGTAAACATACAAAAGAAGTTTTGAGTGTCACGCGCTTTTGAAAGAAGTGAGAAGAGATCGGAGCTTCTCCCTCTTTTGTTTTGTGCATTATCTTTTATTTTTAATAAAAATATCGCATTCTACTGAGCCTATTTTTTTTTTTTTACTTTTGGTCTCTTTTTTGTTAATGTAGCAGTGTAGATATTGAAAAGAGAGAAAAAAAGAAAGAAAGAGAGAGTAAGAGACTAAACGGTGTTCCTGTATTTCCCACTTTTACATCACCTTGAAGCTGCATAACTTCTCTTCCTTATTTTCACATGAAGAACTTTATCATTTTCATCATTAATACTACTAAACAGAAATTATCTCTCTCTTTTTATTTCAAATTATATAATGCTTTTTATCTAATAATGACAACTACATGGGGTCCCTTTTTTTTATATCGCTCTGGAAGGAGTTTCTATATTGAGTTTCATCCCGCTCCATCCGGAAAGATTACCGGATAACGGACGTTTATGTCCTTATCTGGCTATAATATATATGATATTTAACTAAACTGCTTACGCTAATAAATGATATATACATGTAAAAAAAAAAAGACTTTATATCGATTCATAGAATGTGGTAGTCAAATACAGTCATAGGCTAAATAAAATGTTTTTTGTCGTACACATCAAAAGTATAAATAAAAATAACACATGTCTATTAAAAACAAAGGGGAAGTGTAATAGTACTCGTTTCATGATAAAAATTATCTTAAATCCATCATGGTGATGACAATAGAATATCATCTAATACTAAAAATGAATACTGCTGGATGCAGTTTTGATGGAATGGATCAAGTATATTCCCACTAAAAAAACAAACGGATAGAAAAGATCAAGGGCTCCCGTGACACCAAAAGAACCAAGCAGAATTTAAATTGTTCGATTTGATGGTCTACTGGTTTTTTAGTTCAAATTTGCACATTGAAAAAAAATGGTTGCGCACTTTCAATTTTTTTTTTGCGTGCTCTGATTTTTTTGCGCACGTTGAATATAATTTTTGCGTGCTGTGATTTCATTTTTGCGTACTCTTTTCTCCAATATTTTTGCCGACCAGAGCATTGCTTCGCTCTCTTATGTCAACAATGATTAAGAATTGGGCGGGTGTTTTGGTTAATGATGATATTTTAATGTTAAATCAGTGAGCTTAAAAAGAAAAACAAAAAAATAAGAGTACGCAAAAATGAAAGTGCGCAATCATTTTTTTTTCCATGCGCAAATTTGAACTAAAAAAAAAGTACACAAGACTTTAGGCATTTGATCCAATAATATTTACTTTTTTTATCCAATAAAAACACCTTGATTTCTAAATAGAGGAATAGCTTAAACGAAACATCCGCTTATTAAGATCACTGCTCATGTTGTCAAAGAAAATCATGTTTTAAATTTCACTTGAAGGATCCTGTTTACTTGAAAAAAAAAAAGCTAAAAAAACTCCATCCCCTTCAAGGTGAGGAGCATTTCTTGGGCTTTAGAGTTTAGTAAGAATAAACGAGAATAGTCTCTTTACTATCATAATGAGCCAATATACACGGTGTTGGGCCCTTTTGTGCTGACCTACATCGACAGAAGTTTAATTACGACTATATATTAACCAAGACCCCGTAGCCAACGATGTTTCTGTTTCTGTTATAGCTTTTTCTTATACATATCTAGTGACCTGTATACATTTATAAAAACAATTAGTGCTTATAGTAGCTTCTTGTCTTGTGTTTGAAATACTAAAAGTTTGTTTATATTGTTTTGCTCCGAAGTTTATTTGTTAGATGATAGAAATATAGTTCAGGAAGAAATTATTCTTCATCTATCTCAATAATCGTTTCTTCCCTGTAAAACGAGCATTGGGAATGTTTTTTCGAATAAATGAGCCAACAAGCTATATAGTCCATGATATTTGATTTTCTGAAATTCTTAACCCACTCACTAGTGCTTTCATTATTAATCATCAATAACTTGTCATTGATTTTCAGCTTTTAAGAGCATCTCCAACAGCGTCGATATATCGAAATCGATAAATTTCAAGCGGTTTTTTTGTCGACGAAATTATCCTTACACTGTATCATAACAGATAACCTTTTGGATTAACCCGCATGATTAATACATTTTTTCAAACAAGAACTAGTCGATCCTTTCTAATAACGTAAAAATGAATACAACCCTATTCATCTCATTCGGTTTATTATTAGTTACAATATTCCCCTTTCTGTTTGGCAATAGCAAATATAACATGATATTATAATATATCGCACTCATTTCAAAAGGAAATTAGGATAGTGGATTGCATAAGAATCAATGATCGATACCATTAGTATGAGGCGTATTCATTTTAATACGTTACTACGATTTTAAAATTACTTTGTATAAGTAAATATAAGTCCAAGAATACTCTAGATTTATCATGATAGAAAGTGCTGTACATGTAAAGCTACCAAAAATAAAAAATGTGATAAACTACCCACAAGAGCATAGGCTTTCCAAATTTGGAATTGGGTGAATTTTAAGAAGCTGATAGTAAATATGCTCTTTTCCATACTTCATGCAGTGTTTCCACTACTTCTGGACCCAGAATTATAAGCAACATTAACCTTTTTGAAATTCATCCTTGATTTTTTTTACGTCAATTAGAACTCAAATATGAATTGCAAGTTATTCTAAATAGTTGTATTATTTACCCAAAACCATATAAACGAAAAACATAATTATAACTTATATTATTTTTTATGCATGTTCTATTTTTCAACTTTGTAAGTTTAACCAAGGCCTGGGATACACTTTGCTACTTAATACTACTTGTTTAATTTCGTTTAACTTGCACAAGCAAAATGCTATTGGAAATGATATATAGAATACCTAGAAGTTTCTCTTGTGGCTGCATACTTAAAAAAATATGCGTAATTATTTTCTTTTTGCTTTATCATGATGTGATGATCATTTAATGCATTATTTCGTTCGTATGTGAGCGAGAACATAAATTTGATAAGACCATGCATTTACGTGTGTATATCACTACCTCCTCCTCCACTCTCCTCCTTTTTTACAAAAAAAATGGAAGGGGACCATTTTGCTTCATTTATAATTTTTCTACAACGATGTTTTTATCAATGGTATAACACTTCAATAATTAAATAAAAAAAATATGGACAGGCTTATAGACATAAATGGCAGAGAAGTATGAATTGGCCTAGATTCACCATCATAAAAAGTAAAAGAATTTTAACTATTTGATAAAAGTACATCTGTTGCATATTTACATCAAAGATTAAATAATCAGGATTAATGTGATCCCTGATTAACTAAAACAACATGGCACACATTTCCTATTAATTTAAAAAAAGACAAATATATACATAAACAAATAAAAGAAAATAGATAAATAAATTTGGTTTTATTTCTATTAATGTAATATTTTTTTTTAAAAAAAAAACGATAAAGCTATATGATAATTTTTAATTATTTGGTAATCAACTTGATGTCTTTGTCTTGGACCTTTTCAGTAAACATATCAATCCAGCTCTTGACCTTTTCATAAACCATAAATGTAACTGCTTGACCGGGAGCCACTCTTAATAAACGAGGGGTCAGACCTTTGTAGAAAGCAAAGAAGCCTTCCTTTCTCATAATTTCAGATGTTACGGTTTTAAATCGTTCAAAACCAGATCCGGGAGCTGAAGATCTTTGAATACGTGTCTTGATAGTATCAATAGGAGCATTAGATAAGGGACCTATAAAGTTATATAGATAAAGAGGCATAAAAAAGAATGGTTAGAATGTCTTGGCAATCGATTATAAGGGGGATGGTGTTATATACTGTACCCATGGCACCTGATACTCCACCTAGAATGAGGTGCTGATAAGATGGCAATTCATTGAGATTCTGGACACGCTGAGCGTATTTCTTCATCTCTTGATATGCAGTAAAGTTTGCAGCTTGGTTGGTAGCTATTAAGCACAAGTCAATACTCGATTTATTTTGAATAGTAATAAAAAAAAAACCAAAATAAAAAATGTGCTTCATAACAATAATAGAAAACCATAATATATACCTTGTCTCAAAGCAGTTAAAGTGACGCCTTTATAAAGAGCACGAACACCTTCTTCCTTTACGATGGTGTATGCAGCATGGGGTGCATTGCGGTATTTTGGAATATCCAATGGGTCAGCCATGGAATGTCTTTGAGCCTATCGTAAAAACCAGGTAAGATATAACGAAAAAAAGAAAAGGAGTAAACAAAATAGATTATGTTTTTTATTTACCTGTAGACGAATCTTGATCAAATCCATTGGGCTAACTACAAGAACAGCTTCGGTCGTACCGGCAGCAAGACCAGCTTTTTTTCATCAAAAACAAAAATAATGATGAATAAAACAAAAATAAAAAAAGAATGAACTACATCACTCACCAAAAAACACAGCACTGGTGCTTACATTTCCTTCAGCATCAGCCATCCAAGACTTGTATAATTCAAAAGAAGAAAAACGAATAGCCATTTTGGGGACAATACCTGATACAACGGCCCCCAAACCTTTGTATAAAGCCCAAAAAGATTCATTTCGTACGATTTTGGCACCTACACCCAGGAAACCAAGGCGTTTACCCTATTTTACCCCACCCTGTTAATAAAATGAAGAACAATAGCAATAATAATAATATACTTTACAGCAGCGTTTCTAGAACCTGTCTTGGAGAGTTGCATTCTCACTTTGATGGTATCCAATGGGTGGCAAGTACATGCTTCCATAAATCCAGCAGCTCCTCCTGCGACCAAGTGGGTTAAAAGAGGTGTTCTAGTCTTACCGTTATTGTTACGAGACATAATATGTAAAAGATGAATAAGAGAGGAAGAGAAAAGAACGAAATACAAATCATAAGATACATATTTATATTGAAAATAAAAGGGGTCCTCTCGAAGAAATATAAAAAAAGGAAAAGGGGGTGTTTGGGGGTTCAGAAAAAAAAAGGGAGTGCAGAGGGGAAGAACAAGAAAGGGGAAGGGATTTACCGCTTTGTTTACTGTTGATCTTTACAGGTCACACGGAATAAACATTCATATAGTATTTTTTTTCAGCATTTTACTTTTTTGATATCAAAAAATATCCTCCTTGTTAACGAGCATGTCATTTTGTACACGGCTGTTCACCATCCATCCTTTTCGTCCTCATGCCACTTTGTACATCAAATCTCATGTGCGTCAATTTCGAGCAACACGTTTTCATTTCTCTGAGGAAGTAGGTACTATATATTATATCAGATTGTCGTTAGCATATTATTGTCTAAAATTAAAATTATGATAAAGAAGCTTAAGCCAATAGACCATATCATGCAAGAGCAATCAGCACAAGTTTATCTCGATAATGTGTTTCCATTAAAGTTAAATACTTTGGATATTCGACAGCTAGTGTTTAGAAATACAAAAGAATTTTTAGAGTCAAGAGCTCATCATGCTATTCCTTCTGAAGAGCTTCCACATCATTTCCAAATCAAAAATATTGCAGCACGGTAACATCATTGATTATTTTTGGGAATCGGAAATAATGTGTCTTATATTTATTTGTTTGCATTGGAAGTAAAAAAGATGGTGGTGCAATTGTCACATTTGGATTCAAGAGTGCTGACGAAAAGAAAAGACAAGTAGCAAAAGGTATCGTGGCCAGAATCTCGGAGCATATTCAAAAGGAAAACATTGTAGCCCCATTCAACTTTCAACCTGTCAGATCCTTTTTGGTTAAGGGCACACCATTTATGGAGGATATGCTTGCGAGGTATCCTAGTCCTCGCTTGCGTATTGAGTTTCAAGGTGAACCTGTTCATATAGAACGACTCTATAAGCATCTGCGTCAATATGGTAGGGTAGTTGATGTCACTTACTTTCCAAATCCAACAACCACAAAAGATCCTGCCCGGTATGCCATTGCACAATTCACTCGTGTGCGATCAGCCACAAGTGCTAGAAACTGTTTACATGGTCACGACATAGGTGGTACTCGATTAAATATACTTTACGAAAGACAAATGGTAAATACCGAATAGATGATTAAACAAAAAACAGTGTCGGTATAGATGTGATAATTATGCACTTATTCCTTTTTTTTTTCTCTATAGAAAACCAATATTGTTAAAGATTTCCTTGTTAATCATACACGTATTGCTGTCCCTTTTTTTGCAGCACTTGTTGCTGGTGTAACTTATGTGATCTTTGATCCAGTACGCATGTTTTTTGTTACATCAAAAATTACACAACGTTTTAATCCTCAAGAATATGCACTTTACCGATGGCTTCGTAGCGAAACATGGGGCCATTTTGCTCAACCAACGGCATCGGCAAAGACATCTGTCTGGGCAGACGATAAAGAAAAAACGGAAAAATTAAAGTCTTGGTTAGCGGAAACACCAGGTAAAGCTTTAAAAATAGAACCTGGATTAAAATTAATATAATAATGATTGTAAAATAGAAACGTTTTTGTTAATTACTGGCCACAAAGGAAGCGGTAAATCTGCGTTGATAAAATCTGCTATATCTGAGAGAAAGTAAGAAAGAAAAAACGCTCCATGACTTATATATATCTATATTAATTCATCAAATAGAAATAAACTGGTCATCGATTGTGAGAAACTTTCGAATGCTCGAAACACACCAGACATAACAAAAGAATTGGCAAAGCAAGTGGGCTATTTCCCTGTTTTTACCTGGGTGGCATCTCTTACTAGTTTACTTGATACATTTGTCTTTGCCACCACAGGACAAAAATCAGGCCTTTCTAGCAGTCCAGAAAACCAAATAAAACGGGTACTCGAAACTGTAGCGGTTTCATTGAGAGAAATTGTGCCTAACGAGAGTGAGAAGAGAAGACAAGCCGAGAAAAAGGAAAATAAGACTTCGCTTTTAGAGCGACTAGAGCTTTTCATGACAGGGCATAAGAAGCCTATCCAAAAGAAGACTGACGAGGAATATGAACAAGAGAGAAGAGAATTGGATCTAAGCACACCTGTTGTTATTATTGATAACTACTTGCATAGAGAAACTGCTAAATCTCAAATACTTTGGAAGGAGATTGCAGAGTGGGCTTCTATTCTTATTGAAAATAAAGTAGCACACGTCGTCATTGTTAGTTCTAATGCAGGCGTAATAAAGCCACTTACTAAAGGTAAAAGAATAAATGCTGATATTTTTAGACACATGATCATTCTTAGTGATATATATGTGCGTTTCTCTATAGCACTACCTGGAAAGAGTTTTTCGAGTATTGTTCTTTCAGATGCACCACCTGATGTGTCCTTACAGTTTGTATATAAACAACTGGGAGGAGAGGTCAATGATCCAAATATTAGGGATGTTGTATCTGCGCTGGGCGGTCGTCTTACTGAATTAGAGATACTTGTACAAAAGATGAAAATGAACGTGAACGCAAAATGTAAGTAAAACTGATATTTCAATAGGAAAGAAATTATACTCATTATTATATCGCTCTTGTTTTTTTATTAATTCATACAAAAAGCTGCCTTTGATGATATCGTTGCAAGAAACGTCATTGAAGTTAGAAAATATGGATTTGGGGATGCATCTGATCCTGATAATCATTCTGAATGGACAAGTGTTCAATTTTGGGCAGTTGTCAAGGAACTGACAAACGCAGTTTCGGTAAATATACTTTAATAGTAATGTCCTATCAAAACGTATTTTTAATTATTTATTTCTTCCTCTCTCTAAAAAAACAGATAAATTACGACGAATTAAAATGGGGTAGTATTTTCAATGGTGACGATGCACCTTTGAAGGCAATGGAACGTTTTGAATTAATTGCAGTAACGCAAAAAGAAGGTAAAATAAATGAAGCAGAAACAATCCAAGTCTTTAATTCGTCATCAAAAAAAAGGGCGTGCCGATTCAATTCAACCAGGAAAGCCCGTTTTTTACACGGTCTTTAATCACCTTGTTGCAGATCCTATCTTTAACGCTTCGATGGAAATTGAAACGAACATGTTTCTCAAGAAAAACGCCGAGACTGATATAGCGAAACTGGAGAATACCATTGAAAAATTAACGAATATTAATCAGCCCAATAAGCCTCCTAAAGAAATTGAGCCTCGTATTAAATACTTACTTGCAAAAGTCTCTGTAACAGAAAAGGCTATTGAAGATTATGATTCCAAAATCAAAGAAGCTAAAGTTGCAATCTCTAAGGCTTGGAAAATGGAGGAAGAAAAACGAATTTAAATACTAATAATAAATGTAAAGTATCCGCGTCTAATAAAATTTCGTCGTTTTGACATTTTTACCGATAACCTTTTACTTAATCCTAAACATGAGTATTTTACTATTGAAACGAGTCTCTCGTTTTTCCCCCCCTTTTTCTCCTCATCTTTACTATTTCATTTTCATTTCTTTCATTTCTTTCATTAATTAGCAGTATTAATATATATATATATATATATATACATATATTTAAAAAAAAAAGCAAGGAAGAAAGATGGCGAAAACTCGGGAAGCTATTTCAGCTGACTGGATTAATTTTGATGAATTTTCTCTAAACGTGAAGGTGTCAAAACCCATTTCATCACCTACTTTGGAAGAAAACAATGATGATGAAGATGATGACACAGGAACAGTAGGTTCAGCTACTTACAGGACAGCCATTGATACCATATCCAAGCCATTTTCTCCAACACCCATGGCTGAAAAGGAAAACTTTATTGATAACTGGCTTGGCCAGGAAATACCAGCAACAACAAATACCTCGTCTTTGTATAACCATCAAGAATCGTCTCAGAATTCCTTCCTGCAGTTGCCAAACTTGTATCCAGGTCAAGAAGAAGAGTCTTTCCCGGAAACGAGACCCTATTTCTCACATCGAACCACATCGTCATTTGGCCAACCTTGGTCGGGTATGTCATATATCAGTATCGAGTACAATAACAGATGGCCTACCCCCGAATCTGTCGAGCAAGTGGAAGCCATGAGTGAACATGAAAGAAAGAAAGGGACATCACAGTCACAGTTGGCGTTATGTTTACATTTTATGGAGTGTGCATCCCGAATGCAATCCAGCGATAGTAGTAACAGCAGCAGTAATAACTCCCTGAGTCGAAGTCATTTCAAAAAGACGCTGGAAGGGGCTATGATTTTTTTGGCAAAGTCAACACTCAAGCAATTGGCAACAACAAGTCAAGGTGTGGGCAAAGGAGGAGAAGCCGAAGCACAATATCTTTTAGGTAACTGTTATGGTATGGGAGCATTTTATTGGCCGATCAATCACCAAGCTGCCTTTCAGTGGTATACCCAAGCGTCTAAACAGGATCACGCCGAAGCTACTTACCGGACTGCAGTGTGCTATGAACTTGGTATTGGTACATCGAAAGATGGTGCCCGGGCGATTATATTTTATCGAAAGGCGGCGCTTCTAAACAATGTCGCCAGCATGTACAAGCTGGGTATTATTTCTATGAGAGGCTATTGTGATCAGCCCATTTCGAAGCGCGAAGCGGTAACCTGGTTACAAAGAGCTGCTACAACCGCCGTGCAACCTACCATTACGAGCAACCCAGGAAGAACTAGATACCTTCCACATGCCCTTCACGCACTTGCCATCATCCAACTTACCGGCGAATGTAAAGAAACGAGCCTCATATCAGACACTGACTACGCGATTGGTTTACTCCAGGAGGCGGCACACCTTGGTTATGCACCTAGTCAATCCAAGTTGGGGGAGTGCTACGAGTGCGGTATCTTTTGCGAAATGGATGAAACGCAATCACTTTACTGGTATACACAAGCAGCAAAACAAGACTATCCAGAAGCTAGCTTGGCGCTCTCCGGATGGTACTTGACCGGCTCACTCAAAACCAACGCGTTGCCCCAATCTGATCATGAGGCTTATCTTTGGGCCAGGAGAGCAGCCACCCTCGTACAAACCCACTCATCCGCTTCTTCCCTTAAGGGGAAAGTCTACTTTACGATAGGCATTTACTACCAGAACGGTATTGGAGTAAAAAAATCAAACCCAAATGCTTTCAAGTGGTTTAAAAGAGCAGCGTGTGCTGGTCATCCTGGTGCCTTTAAAATCCTTTCTTCCATGTAACTTGTCTTTGTTTTTTTCTTTTGAAATCCCGATTGTTGCAAAATCAATAAATAAAAACTTTAAAAACCTTTTTTATATAAATGTTTGTGTATTCTTCTTTGGCTTAGCACACATAAACTAATTAAAATTCTGTAATAGTTAAGGTGAGAAAAAAAGTTGTTTTCTTTTCTTTTCTTTTTCCCTTTCTTTTTTTTTTTTACAGATTTAATTAATAACGAAAAATGAGTGAAACAGCTACAGTAACCGAATGTTATTTTGATAATATTGAAAACAATTTTACCTCTGTCACAATTGCCAATGGTATCGATACAGATGAGTTTTTGAATGCAGCTGTATGCGCGGTCAGACTTTTTGGTAAATATTTATAAAAGACGTGAAAGAGAAAGAGAGACAGAGATCTCATCTTGTTAATGAGTATAGATAAACTCGGAAACTCTTCTTTTGCTGTTATTCAAAACGACATGAACCAAAATATTAAGGTAAGAAAGCTTTATAAAAATAATAATAAACCAATTGGAAACATGATAATAAAGCGTGCTTTATAGAAAATCAGAGATCGATACTCAACCAATACCACAGCCAACAATACCCTTCAGAATTTATTGGCTATCGAAGCACCAGAGAAGAGACGTGAGGCCACCGAAGGTCTTCTTTGGTTAACCAGAGGTCTTGAATTCACTGCTGCTGGTTTGAATCGTAGTTTGGGTAACAAGGAAGAAGAATTGAGTGTTTCATTTAGAAAGGCGTATCAAAACACCTGGAGAAAGCATCACAACATGCTTGTTCGTCCCATCTTTTCTGTAAGTGTTTTAAAAATGGGCTTTGATTTACTTGCATACTTTAGAGGAAGTGGCACAATAATAATAACGATGATACATGTTTTTTATTCAGCTTGCTATCAAGTCTTGTTTTTATCGTAAGGATTTCTATGAAAAGATTGGTGTTCAGAATGAAGAAGACGAAAAGAAGATGAAAGAGTGGATTAGCGGTATTGAAAAGGTCACCACTATCATTCAAGGTGTTTTCAATGCCAATCCCAATTATTCAAAGGGAATGTAGAGCAGATAACAATAATAAAAAACAAAAAATAATAATAAACAAGAAGCAGCAAAAGTGACATCACTTATTCTTATAAATAAACTTCAAATACTGTTTGAACTAAACTTCTTGTTCGAGCATTGTTTCACGTGGATAAAGTGCTGTCATTTAAAAAAATAGAGAAACCGTACCTTTTTTAAATTCTATTTTATTTTATTTTTTGTTTTTCTAGCTTCTTATCGTACAATGATGGCTGTAGCAGAAGAAAAGAGGTTCTCACCTCTTTTCGGTGTTCCCTTAGAACGTAGACTACAAACACTCATCATTCTGCTGTGGTGGATCGAGCCGTCATTTGCTTTTGCATTCTTTTTCTATTTACTCACATACCCATTCGTTTGGCCATTTGCCATTGCATACGCTCTGTGGATCTATTTTGACAAGGCACCCGAGCAAGGTGGAAGACGTGTGGAGTTTATGAGAAGACTATCCATTTGGAGATGGTTCGCCGATTATTTTCCTGCAAAGATTGTCAAGGTGAGATGATTTTGCCCCCAGCGATAACAACAGCAACAGCAAAAAATAAACTAAAATAAATATAGGAAGGCGAGCTCGATCCTTCTAAAAATTACTTATTTGGTTATCATCCTCATGGCATCATTGCCATGGGCGCCGTCTGCACATTTGCGTCAGAAGGCAACGGATTTTCCAAACTTTATCCCGGCATTAAGCCGTCACTTGGCACACTTGCATCCAACTTTCGTATCCCATTTCATCGAGAGTACATCTTGGCGCAAGGTCTTTGCTCGGTTTCGAAGAAATCATGTAAAGCAGTACTTTCTTCCGGTCCCGGACGCTCCATGGCTATTGTCGTGGGTGGTGCTGCTGAGAGCTTGGTGTCAAGACCAGGTACCATTAATTTGGTATTGAAAAAACGGCTTGGTTTTGTTCGCATTGCTGTTGAAACAGGTGCTAGTTTGGTTCCTGTTTTGAGTTTTGGAGAGAATGACATGTTTAACCAGGTAAAGAATGAGGATGGTTCGATTATCCGTACATTTCAAAAGAAGGCACAACAAATCATGGGCTTTACATTTCCATTATTTTACGGTCGCGGTATTTTTAACTGTAAGCTTACATATGTCCAGTGTAAATAATTGTATACTCATCCCTTTGAAAATGACAATAGATGATAGAGGCTTGATGCCATTCCGTAGTCCAATGCATATTGTCATTGGAAACCCTATCGATTCACCAAAGAATGTATCAGATGAAAACTTTAACGAAATGGTCGCTGCATATCACAAACAATATGTACAAGCACTACAAGAGTTATACGACAAATACAAGGACATTTATGCAAAAGATAGAACTGGTGAAATGGTCTTTGTAGAGTGATGAATAGAAAATAATAAGAGCAATATCCATGACAATCTTAATAATACACAAGCAAATACATTTTATTACTTTATAATATATTGCAATAAAAAAAAAATTAAATAAAAATAAGCAAGAGAAAACAATATTTTTTTCTTAGGCCTAATCGTCGTCATCAGAGTCATCATCGATAAAGTCCTTATCTCTATAATGCTCATCTCTTTCAGCTCGAACAGCATATTTATCAGGCTCTTCATCCGATTCTTCCTTTTGATTGTCTTCGTAATATTCATCGTCAGAAGATTCCTTTGCTGCTGCTTTTCTTCGGCTGCCACTCCCACTGGCACTCGCGCGTCCACTTGCAGCACTTGCATTTTGGTTGTGAGCGCCTCTTCTACCACCTCTTGTCCAACCAATAGGCATATTTATATCTAAAAAAAAAATGAGAAAAATGAGTTTGATGTATATAAATCAATGAATATCAGAAAAACCTTACTCGTTAATCTAGTTTTGAAGAAATTCGCTAAACGGACAGCATTTTTGGCTGCAAGTGAAGTATCAGCATTATAACGTTGAGCATTCTTTCTAATAAGTTCAACATCATCAATTAAACCCTTACAACAACAAAAAAAAAAGGAAATGAGTTTATTGAGCATCATTTGAATATATATATTGGTACTTACATCTACTGAACGATAAAAGTTATTATTCAATCTCTCCATCACCACATCCAAGCAAATAGGGTAGGCAATCATGGTAAGATATGTTGGATAATTATAATAATCCACCTGCTCCACATAAAGCAAAAAGTCTTCAGACTGTTTCAACCAATTGATAATCTCACGTGCTCTCTCAACATCTGCTTGGGGAAGGCTGGGCTCCACATCGTAACGCTCACGGAAATCCTCGCCATGAGGTACAATCTCCCAAGGACACAGATCTTCTGGTCCCGATGATTCATCATCCCAGGTGATGTGGTAGTAGGCCCATGGGCTCGGTAAATGTGCCTGTTTCCAATACAACCCACCTCTCTTGTTGCACGACATGATGGTACCCGTATACTTGTCATCATCGTACATGGCATCAACCCTCTGGTTATCAGTGATGCTGCAAAACAAGTCCATCGAGGCTTGGAACCGCTCCCAAAGCACAATAAACTCAGGAGACCCGTCCTCATCAGTATAGTCAATCACAGCCTCTTGGCCAAGAGGAACCCAGTCAGGGGTTTCACCTTGGAGGGCGGCAGAGATATTGCCAAGTTGGAGCAAGGCAAGTTTAAGACGGCAAAACGTGGGAGGACCTACCACCCATTGAATGTTAGCCACTCTAGCAAAGATGACAGGACCATGTTTGGTGATGACACCGTGGCGTTCATCGAAATGTTCCTTCATTTCAGAGCAATCAAGATACTGCTTGTGGCCCTCAGAAAGGATGGCGACAGTATCATTGAGCTGTGGCAGGTATTTGGAGAGGGATCGCTCACAGTTTTTGATCCAGGGGATGGGTTCATAGCATTTAATTTCAGACGAGGACAACTCACGGGGCGTCTCACGTTTTGCGGGGCGTCTACCGGGTCTTCCAGGTATATGAGCGGTTTTATTGTGGTTGGACGATGATGCTGGTGCTGATGATGATGTTGTAGGTTGAGCGGGTTCCGTTGTGGCTGCATGAGATCGACCGCTTCGGGTAGCACGACCTGACGATGACGACGCTGATGCTGCTCTTGGAGGAGGAGCAGAAGATGACGACGATGGAACAAAAAAGTCGCCATCATTTTCATCATCACTGATGGGTTGACGGAGTTTTCGCTTACCCTTACGATCCTGTGGTTCGGGAGTGGGTGTATCCCTACTTTCTGGTAATGATGTCGTTGGTTGATGAGATATAGTCATGTTTGAAGGGCCTGCTTCTGAATTATCGGTAAATTGACCATCACTTTCTTCGTCCTCTGATGACGCTGATTGCTCCTCACTCTCCTCCGAATCATTTTCCAAATACGATATACGATGATTCGCCCTTCTCCTTGCGCGAGGACGAAGAGGCAAATCTTCTTCGTCCTCGGATCTCTCGCGTCTACGTTTACGGGTACCATGGCTTGGTGGTCTTCCAGGACCATTTGAGCGTCTTCCTCTGCCACGTCTACTACCAGAAGATGAAGCATTGCGTGATCGGCGAGATGTTGTGGCTGTGCGTATAGCAGGTGAGAGGGATCGTTGTCTTAATTGACCAGCTCTGCTTCGTGTGACTGGGCCATCCTCATCTTCCTCCTCATCCTCTTCGTCACCAGCAGCATGGTTGCCTTGGGCGCTATCGTCGCCACGTGCAACAAAGTCGTCCGATCCTCCTTCATCACTACTGCTACCAGAACCATAAGCTTGATTTTCTGCTTCGTCATCATGATAGTCTTCATCTGCAGAATCGTCGGGTAGTAAAAAGGGTTGGACTGGCGGAAGAGGGATTTGATATTGGGCCGCTCCCGAGACGCCATTTTCCTCATCTTCGTCATCATTCTTGACAAATTCACGTCGTCTTTTAGCAACATGAGCTCGGTCAATGATTGGAAGGTTGATTGTACATAATTTTCTTATTCTATATGTTGTTTGTGAGGCTTATCAATAACATTGAATATACATGTTTAAACATAAACTACTTACTCTTCTTCTTCCATATCATAACATGCTGATCGTTTTAAATCTTCTACTTCAAATGTCTCTGGCACAATAGGTATATTACGACCTTCAAATGAGTAATATTAATAATGATGTTAGCACCTTTCTCCTTTTACAGCAAGGTTATTTCATTACCATAGCCTAGCTTTTTTTGATTGGGATAAGCAATCCCCTGCAAATCAATCACCGGTGAAGGAGCCAAGGCATAAGGTGGTTGCTGTGTCGTGTCATCCAAAAACGAGCCATCAGGATAATGTCTCAGTGCCTGATAGTCTGATATAAAATACTGTCCTCTTTCCCAACTTGTAATTAACTCATAGTCTTTATCGAGACCTCCAATACCAACTAGTGTACAATGACCTTCGTCATCTGTAATGGCGTACTTCATCGCTATATATATATATAGATATATTACATTTAGTGATGCATCAAAAATAAAAATAAGTAAAGATATTACCATCTTTAGAAAATTTACAGTCTGTAAAAGTTCGACCTGTATGACTTTTACAACGAATGACAGTCCTTCTTTCCACATCCCATAAAATAACCTTTCCATCATAGCCCGCAGATAAGATGGTGCTTGGATCCAAAGGATGATTATCCAAAGCATAAACCTCACCTTCATGACCCTTCAAAACACATGCAGGGTCTCCATTGTATGCATAATAGACGCGGATTTCGCCATGTGTTGTCGCCACAAAGCACCAGCGGTCATCCGAACTCCATGCAATCATTGATACTTTTGGTGGTTCTAATGAAGCGGTATGTGCCGGTGGCGGTGTGTTTATTGTGTTGAATGGCATGGATGCATCCTCTTCATCCAAAGAAGGCATGAGCGATCCGAATTCCTCTGTGTCATCTTGTGATCGATTGTGATTGTTTGATGGTTCGTCTTGGTTACTGTTATTGCTCTGTCGTTGCGGTCTTACAATGGGTACATCCAGTGGTAATGTTATATCCACTACATGTACATAATACATATTTAGATTGTTTTGGAGATAAAGAGAATGAATACACCACTACTTACAAATAATACATCGCCATTCCTTTGTTTCCTTGTCAAATTTCCAAATACGAGCAGTACCGTCTTGAGACCCACTCAAAATACGCTGACCATCATGGCTGTAAGCCAGATCAGTCACACTTCCCATATGGCCCTCCAAAGTACCGATAGGCACCACAGGCTGAGCTTGTACATGGCCACTTTTATCTGGAAACAAAGCACTTGCCACCCTTCTCCTACCTCTACCAGGGGCACCGCCATTACTCTTTGTTCTCGTTCCTTCCTGATGTCCCATGTCTGATACAGAGCCAATGTGTGTCGTCTCGATAGGAATGGTTGAAAATACGTATACGAAACCGTCATCACCTGCAACTGTAAATTTGGTGCCTGTATAGTTGAAGGATGCACATCGAAGACGATCTTTAGCTCTGAATTTACAACTAAATGTAATGGGTGCATCTGCATCAAAGAACTGAAGTGTGTCTCTATCCCATCTCCATAATCGAACAAGTCCATCTTCATTGGTTGCCAGTAGATAACGTGTTTCGTTCCGTGGTGAAGGTGAGAATCGAACAGTTGTGAATGGTTTGATCTGATGTATATTTGGTGTTAATCAGCTTCTTGCAGATATATTATTATACACAAACTTACAGTGGCTGTATTTGGTCTCAAGCACATGATGGGCTTATACTCTTCCATTGTCCATACACGCACACATCCATCTGATGATGCAGTTGCCACCAGTGTATTCTCCTCATTAATAGCAACATCTGTAATTACATTCTGATGTCCACGAATCGTATGAATCAAGTACCCTGTGCGCACACACCATACTTTGACTAAAAAGTCGTCGCTTCCTGTAAAAAGTCGTCGGTTGGTTTTATCAAATGCCACACAGTAAACAGGTCCGCGATGTCCTGATATCATAACACGCTATATATTATATTTATGATTAAATATACATTGTACTTCATCCCATGCCATATATCTTTACTTCTCTATAAAATTTTGATAGTGCTGTTGGCATCTCATTTTTGTTCATTAAAGTACATCCTAGTTCCCGAGCAATCAAAGCACGATCTAAAACAAGGCAATCAATACAATCAAGTAATAATAAACGCGTCCCAATCTCTTACGTATCGGTAATCTCTCTAGATCGCTCTTTGTCATTGTCAGGTAATTACATCTTTCCCATTCCTCATGCGGTATAAACGCAGAAAGCATAGTCAAGAGCGACTTGTCGCCATGTCTCAAAGCACTCACTCGTAAAACATGTGGATCGCCTGTTTCTTTAAAGTGAGAGAGAAACCGTTCTAATAAATCCAACAAATAACTAGTGTTGATGTCAGGATACTCGCGGGACTATACAAAATGTTGTCAGTTTTATCTATAAACAAAACAACAAGAAGAAAAACCTACGAGTCGATCCAAACTCATTGGGACTTTCTTTCCTCCATATGTTATTGTGTGTGGTAATAGTTCACGATGCTGCTTTAGTTCCTTTTCAAGTGTATTGGCTGCCTCTTGACAAGGTCCAGCTGAAAGGAACTTTGCAATAAGATAATATAACTATTGTTTTTGGTTGTTAAAAAACCGTCTTTATGAAAAACGAGTTTTATCAGTCTTATCTAGTTTACCTCTACAATCAAGTTAAACGCAAAAGTGGATTTGGAGTCAGATTTAAACGCTTTTAGAGATTAAAATAAAATACCTTGTTCCATTTACAAGAATTAATAAAAAAAAGAAAGTTTTCCCTATTTATCTTTTATAAATAAAGAGAGAAAAGAGAGAAAGGAGGAGAGGATTGCAAACAACTATTAAAAAAACAAAACGTCACAAATGCATTTGATTGGCTGATATTCCATTTCTTCAGTCTACCAGTTTCCAAATGTGGTAAATGACACGCAGGAGAGAGA
>VCJC01002066.1:617-11450 GCA_024140195.1 Backusella luteola | reverse complement strand
TATTTAATAAAAAAAAAAAAAAAAGACGACAACTCATAGTCCCCTCTTTTTCTCTAACAAATTTAGAGTAAAAATTAAGGGCAAAAAATACATGAGCGATCGTAAACTGATTGCTTATTTAAAATCAAACCAAAAGTATGTATAATCAGATATATTACCTCAGTTTTTATGATAAAAATAAATCGTTAGTGTGTTATTCCTTTTTTTTCATATGATGCCATGATTGGAAGATATATATAAAGGTCAGCGTCAAGTCGATGTATCCTAAAATAATATTTCCAAAATACGTTTTTCAAAGTTCAATATAGTGCTGAAGCTGTAATATATTGTAAACGTCAGTGTGCGGTGATAGTATCTGTAAATATATATATATGCTTGTGTGATTTCTTATTCTTAATAGATCAGTTCAGATTTACTGCTTTTAGTGATTTTTTATGCGTAGGTTTGTGACTAAAGCCTTTTCACGCCTTAAACAATAAAATCTATATACCATATTTGACTTGGCGTTGAATTTACTGTTATGTTAGCTACGTAAAGTACTAGTATACTTTGATCAAACCAGTTTATTTGTACAGGCTCTGAGTATATATAGGTTTATGTGAAATGCATCAATGCGCTGAACGCTAGATATTCATGACTCTACATGCATTAGACGGTTAAAAATATTTTTACAAAAAAATACGGATAATTCAATAGTCAATTATTTATAATTGTAAGCTGAAATTTTTCAAAAAACCACTCCTCTATAAATCGAGGATAAAAGGGTGCCTGGTCAGCTATAGAGACACCAAACTAAAGTATGTACCTGCACAAAAGGAAATTCGTGCTCCATATTGAAGTACGATCGAACCTAAATCTGCACAGTATTAGTATAAATACTGATACATTTGTTTGTATATTGCATCACTTTTATGCATAATAAAAATACGTATACCAACTAAATATGGAGTATTATTTTTCAACAGGGCTCTGGTTCTGAGACTAATAGTACACAGTATATCATATAAACGGGTTCACAATCCCAAAATGGGGGTGTTCATAAAGGATGATCCCAAAATAGTAATCGATGTTACGGTACGAGGCATCTATATCATAAATGACGGCGATTATAAAATACTATAGTATGTTGTTTGATAGTTGAAAAAAAGGATGTACTCTAAAATTGTACCAGATCATCCAATAAATATATATCTGGTGTAGTTCAGAGCCAAGTAACATGTTGTACCAACTTTAAGTTACATTGGTTTGTTGCCTAAAACTTTATTTTGAATAAACTCGGTACCTACCGAAAGCTGTAAAAACCTAGAAATGAAACGCCTTATTATAAATTTAACTTTGTTCTTGCTTTTCTTAGAGGCTGAAATTTAAGCTAATATGGTAGTGGCTCTGCCTAAAATTTAAATCGATGTATTTACATGACAAAAAATACATATGTTAAAATAGGGCAGATATTTTGTTTATAATACTGCTAACTCCACGTTTATTTCTCTGGATTCTTTTTTTCCCTTCTTTTATCATATGATAAAGGAACTGACAGTTAAACTAGTGTAAAACATATAATACTTTGATCATTAACAAAAGGGATATGATCTATTGTCATTCATTTTTTTTAAAAATAAAGTTTTTTTATCTGTCGAGTTGGCTTTATAACGAGCAACAGAAATGCCTTCTATGATACATTGCAAAGTGTATTACTCAAATTTGTGAATTGCTTCAATCTAAAATTTACAACTCCTTACCTCCCTCTATATATTATTTTCAAGCCTCCCTTATTGCTCTTACGTTTATTTGTTATTTATACTGAATACATTCTACAACAATATAAATGGCGGAAAATAAGTTTAATAGTTTTTCCGTTATACATAGTTTGCTGCAGGTTTTTTTATCGTGTCATAATGGATCGGCATCATATCCAATAAACATTCAATATATACTTTTTGAAGCAATAAAAAAAGAAAAAAGAAAAAAAAAGGAGCCCTCCTTTACCTACAGATAACAAACATCAAATGCATATCCTTTGAAGCTAGTATCAATTATTATTTGACAGTTGTTAAAGTGAACTGAAAGTGCAGGGAAAACAATCTAAAGGCATTCTGTAAAGGAGAGGTCAAATGATTTTTTTTTTCTTGCTTTTGCTCATAATCTTTATTTATGATAATTATTACATGCTTAGCTATTTATTCTTGGATTAAATGGCTATAATTCAACTCAACACAAAACCTCATGCTAATAAAATGATACAAAGTGTTGTTATTAATTTAAAATATATTATAAACTCCTTCCTTTTGCTTCTTGTTTGCAGATAAAATTTCCTCTTTATATCCAGAATAGTAAAAGAGGATTACTAATAAGTCACTTATAACTAGATATTCATTGTTTCTGGAGTTTAACATATAAATGCAAACAGAGATATATATAACTATCCATGTATATTACTCTCACCTTATCTTCAGATCAGACACATATTATCTATATTACAGAGTTTTATACTAAAGTACCTAATATGGATGTATGGATTAAGTAGTAGAGGTAGTTTTATTATAAAGAGTGTATTTTTATTAATTTTTTATAACACATAGAAAATTGACACTTTTCTGATTTAAGTAGTTATATTTTACAGTTTTGAAAGACACTGTTATCCTTCTAATGACCACAAAAAGAAGAAGAAAAAAAGTAGTTACTAAGAGGAATTTGACAGTTAGCACAGAGTAAAGGGTTTTTTAAGTGAAAAGAAATGCTCACGGAAGTGTTTATAACAGAAAGGAATATAAATGTATACCTACATACCTACATACATACATATAGTACATAAATACAGCTTGTTAAGTATATACGTTGTCATTAGTACGATGATATACTTAAATTTTTTAAACCAGCACTTATATTGTTCATGTATCAGTTAGTAAATAAATCGAGGGGTTGGGTTAGAGTGACACATGCGGGGGGAAATGATGATTTATTTAAGGGAAATAAAAAGTTAAAAGTCGTTGCGTTGATTGTAGAAAGTACCTTTTCTTTTTCTTTTTAATTTATTTACTTTTGTCATATTGCTTTCAAGCTTTTCACGTTTAATTACAGTTATTCCTAATCAGGATACTCAAGTTTATTATTGTTTATTGTTTATTGTTTGAATACACAAGGTATATTCCGTATGAGTCTCGATTATAAAATATTCGCTTCTGGTATTCTTAATACTTTTGTAACTTCATAGTAATATTGAATGGATTACCAGCATTATACCGTAGATCCTATTAACACCAATACCTTCCAGCCTTACCCATTTTCAAACTTTCATCGGCATTCTGACGCCTCTCTACATACAATATCACCAACAGATGAAACAGGTCTATTTGGACAACTTCATTGGAATGGAAGTATGAATCTATATCAACCCGACTTAGAATGTGAAGAGTCTAATCAGCCTGAAAGAGGTATTGCTGGATTTGTTTCCAAACTTTATCAGTAAGCTATCATCCCTATATACCCACGTCCCACCCTTCTCCTCCTTAAAGTTAACCCCTTCTCTCTTTTTTTTATAGGTGCCTTCAAGCACCTGATGATGGCCAGAAATATGCACGTTGGTGTAGGCATAATGGCATAGACATGTTTATTATTGATTGTATACCAAGTAATATACTCTTCATTCTGATCGTGTGCTTTAAATCGATGCACTAACTATAGGTTTTCGTATAGAATTTACTGAAATTGTGCTGCCTCGACTTTTCAAGCATTGTAAATTTGCTTCCTTTGTCAGACAATTAAATGTAAGCGAAATATATACTGTTCAAGTATAAAAGCAGTTTTACTAAACATGACTATAGATTTATGGCTTTCAACGAGATACGGACGCACGAAAATCTAAAGATAGCAAAGATAAAGAAACTTGCCGCTGGCACCATATAAATTTTAGACCAGGTCGTCGAGACCTTTTCCATTTAATAAGAAGAAAGACTCCAAGATATTCCCGCAGAAAGAGACAAAAAGTAGAGGACGATACCGAAACAGTGATTAATACTGTGTCAGGTGATGAGTCAAATAACGATGAAGAATCTAGTCAAAGCCAAAGACGTGCTTCAGCTTCATCCGTCTCCTCATCGACCACCCTGCAGCAAGTTACAGAATATAAGCCCCAGTCGCTGCATATGTTATTTGAAAGCCCTCAACAAATAGAAATAACTCAGCAACAGCAGCAACAGCATGAATATATGCATCAATCGCTACGGAGACAAATTTCTGCACATATTCCCTCCTCTTCAGAGGAGCCTTGTCATTTCTCTCACTTGCTAGAGTCGGTGAATGAAACTGATTGTTTTGACGAGAGTGAGAGTCTGCATGATTTAGCTATGCACCAAACAATGACGCAGGAAGAAGAGCTTCGATCACAGATTACTCAATTGAGAAAAGGCTACATGAAGATGTATAAAATACTTACTGGAGAAGTAAATAAAGCAGTCAACTTGATTGATGTTCAACGTTCAAGGATTGAATTTCTCGAAACCTCACTACGCAATGTCAAATTAAAGAGTCAAGGCAATACTCCCAATAGCTTTATAGACTCTAACAATTACTTTTCTCCTGAATACATAGTAGACCAATCAACTGCAAATGGAACAGAAGTACATACACCAACAACACCAATACATCCAGCAGCCCAAATAAGAAACAACGTATTCTTACCTGGATCTCCTTCTCCAAAGGCTACTCATTCTCACGCTTATGACCTATACTTTTCTTCTTCTTCCCATGACGAAGATTTGAAGCAGCCACCTCAGCAATGCCAAAGCAATAAAGGAATCTGGCTATCAACGTTCCGGAATGAAACCACAATATGTGGTGATGTAAATTTAGAAGACACTTCTGGATTTAATTCAAATAGTAAGCATTATTATTATACTATATAAAATCTCGTATACTCATAGGGATAAAATGAACCATTATTAGGCTATGCTTCACAATCTATTGGATCACCCATTAAGCAGGCACATCTCCTCAATTGTGAAGTACCGGAATCGAACCAATAATATAAATCAGGCATATCTCCTTTTCATCCGCTTTTGACACTATTATTTGTTATTTTTACTTTACATAGTTTCAAACTTTTTAAATCTCTACTTTCACTCTCAAAAAATCTAGTCTGCAGCGAAAAAGCGCTCTTACAAAACTACAGCATTCCCATAATGAAAAAAAAAAAGAAACCTCTAACATCGTTATCAATATACCATTATATATACACAAATATATAACTAAATCATGTGAATAACCTATCATATTCCTTCTTCTTTTCCTCTCCCTTATTCCTATACAGTTCCTACAACAAGAAAAGAGACTTTTTCGTTTTTATAAAAAAAATAGTGTTTATGCAATTTTAAAATAGTAAATATTTTTGCAACTTGACAGATTTTCCCAAGAATCAAAATAAGGGGTGTGGGGATGTGGTGTTGTAAAATTTCAAAGTTTGAAATACTTCATATGTATATACTTTTTCACAATGAAGTTATTTTACTAGAAAATTCTATAGTAAAATAGGTCCAAAAAATCTAAATTTTATTTATACACATTTATACACTAATGCGAATGTTAACTCGACAAAAATATTGATCATAGAGCATCTCATCCACAAACAAAATAAAATTAATTACAGATATATCTTTCTTTCTTCCATTATAGCAGCCACTCTTATAATTAAGATTTATCTTTTATCAATAACATGACATGAAATTCAAAAGGAAAAAAAAATGGGACGTAAAACTTCCGATACATAAAACTACTAATAAAGCAGGTCAATGAAATGAGTAAGAAGAAATTACAGTGATATTATTATTAGTTCCCGAGGATCAAATCGTATTTTTAGGCTTATATCCCATCGTAATAAAGCAACGTAAGACACATCACCTTATAAAGTATTGTTTGTTATGTTTAAAAAAAATCTTCGCAAACAGTAATCAAATGTACTTACTAGTTGTATAGCATGAAAAAAGGAAGCTATTAAAAGATAATAAAGTAGTACTTGTATATATATGCAATTTATAAGTAGTAATAATATTATTAAAGTCAATTATCTTTATAATGTCACTCATTTTGGGAAAGTGCTCTGAAGTAGAAAAAAAAAATTTCTTGTTTGCATCTCGTAGAAATCACAATAAAAACAAAAAATATTTATGAAATAAATTATGAGAGAGGAATAAAGATCATCTTATTTATCGCTTATTATTATTTATTATTGTTTTTTCTTATTTTATTTTATTATTTTTTTTTCCAACTTTATTAAAAAAAAGCAGGATCAGCAAAATAGAAAAGAACAGCGACTTTTTTTTAATATTTAGTTTCTTTTGTTTTCATGTTATTGTAACATATATTTAAAAAGTAAATTAAATCAAACATGGCCACGCCAATTTCCGAAATCAATCATAATCTGACATTAGATCCAAATGTAGACACAGGTAATGAAATTAGAGTGAAATTTTATATGATCAAACTTCTAAATAGTATTTTTTTTAAAAAAATGACAATAAATGAATGAATAAATAAATAAAATAATGTCATCATAACACTAGAGTATATCAAGTCGAAAAGCTATCTATCCGCATCAGCATCACCAGGAAACATT
This sequence comes from Backusella luteola, assembly GCA_024140195.1. Taxonomy (NCBI): domain Eukaryota; kingdom Fungi; phylum Mucoromycota; class Mucoromycetes; order Mucorales; family Backusellaceae; genus Backusella; species Backusella luteola. The sequence goes on along the minus strand of VCJC01002066.1, from coordinate 4,843 downwards.
TCAGATGCATTTAATAGACCTCGAGTAATACAATGGGATCCACATATGGGAACAGACAAGTCCACCATCTCGGTTGTTTTGGAGCAATCTGTATCTGATACTTCGTTACAGAATGAAGAAATCCGTCCAATGAAAATAGTATTCGGCCAGCTTGTAGTCGAGACAAGTCAGCAGCAGCAAAGAGCACCATCTGCTGCGCCAAATAATTTAAATAGTCAATTGATTTGGATTACTTTGGTGGCAAAGGTACCCAGGTTCTCGGATACACATGTCGAAGTAGGACCACAAGTGCCACTTTCTATATGCGTCTACGATGGTACTGCAAAAGATACTGCCATTGATCATTGGAATTTTGGTCTATTTACGTATAATAAAGGCACCGGCGAAGGTAACAAAACATGCATACATCTATATATATACAAACATTTTGTGTATTAAATTATTTTTTTATCACCTGAAATAGAGACCGAATATTCCAGAAAACGAAGAGAGCCTGATTCATTAAGTACAGAAATTTATCCATCGAAAAGATCAAATTCCATAGGTATAGCATTTTTTTTTCCCTTTATTAAAAAAAGAAGAAAATAGAAAACCAGACATATATTATTTATAATAACAATAATCTACCTTTCTATAAATTATCTTGGTAATAGATGATGATCAACTATTTAACCAATTGCTTGCACCTTATGATGACTCCCCCGAGAAGAGCACCATCTCGTCACCTCAAGACTCACACCAGCAGCCGTTTATGGTCCCTCAGTCTACCACTACACCTCAAACCATTCTAAACCAATTCAATGCTGACCATCAATATCGCCAGCCTACTTTGATTGCTCCTGCTACTGACAATGAACATCAGTATTCTCATGATAGACACCAACAGCATCAAAACAGCAGAAGTTATGAAATGCATCAGTTCACAAATGAGTCATTAAATGAGGATCAAGGCGCTTATGGAATGCGTGAATATGTCCATAACGGTAACGGGCCCATCAGCATACAGCCCAACCCTTCCCAATACAACTATAGTCTGCCATATGCCAGTTACCCACCACAACAAACCCAAGCGGGTAGCTTCATAAGTATGGGTCATCCCAATCCAATGACAGGGCTAAACTATCCTTCCTATTCACAGCAGCACTCTCTAAGTTCTCTGCAAGCGATGAGAAACTCAAGCGTAAATGATGGCCATCCTTTCGCTGGTGTATTAAGCAGAGCAAATCTTAAAATCACGGGTGACCTAACGGAGATGACATATAACTGGACACCTGAAGAATGGCAATCTGGACGAAAGTTGGTTAAATTTTGGCGACGCCAACATAGTGACAATACTGATTCGTCTGATCGAACTGGTGAAGTTGAATGTGGGTTCGAATCCATAGAACAAGAGGTCTATCAGCAGCAGCGACTTCGTGAAAACATGACTGCTCAAAAAGACGGAAACCCCAAGAAGTCAAATTCACTTATTGTATCCTGTATATATTGGCAAGAACGCAACGACTATTTTATCACCTCGGTTGATTGCATCTATCTACTCGAGGGGCTTATAGGTGTACAATTTACAGTAGAAGAAAAGAACAGAATCAGACGTAACTTGGAAGGTTTCCGTCCATTCACTGTTAGTAAATGCAAACCGGAATGTGCTGATTTTTTCAAGCTGATCATGAGCTTTCCTCATCCAAAACCACGAAATATTGAAAAAGATGTAAAGGTGTTTGCTTGGAAAACATTATCAAATGCACTGCGAAAAATCATTCGTAAATACACACCAAGTTATAGTAGCACGGTTGTTATCAACCTGAATTAATTTAAAAATAATGTAATAGATACTCTTTATATATATATATATATATATATATACATATATACTATTATTATTATTACCACTACCATGATATTATCATTACCACTGTTACTATTATTATACTTTTTATCATTATAATTATCAATAAATGAAAATTTACATAATTTATATGTATTAATATACGTTGAAATGATCTGAATTTTTTTTTATTTATTTAATTCGGAGGGGCATTCTACTCTTTATAACCATATATATATATATATCATATAAGCAGCTTTTATACACATAAATAATAACAATAAAAGGTCCATAAATATTTCATAGTCTTCGAGTATTCTGATTCCTCCAAAAGTTCTTTATGCCATTATCCTCTTCTTCATATAGTGTCTTCAACGGGCTTAGTACATCCGAGTTGCAGTCATCTATATGGAATAATCTGTGCCCCACCGATGTCAGCCTATCAGTATAAGGACTATAATGAGACGAGGTACTTTCGTTATATTCGCTAGGCAAATAATTTTCTGGATTAGAGTAAAATCTTTGAGAAGGAGAAATTTTTGATGGTCTACTCTGACTCGAGAAGGAAGGCTGCCAGATATAATCACTCGCTGAATTATTATTGTTCGTTTTGATATTTTCCAGATGTGGTGCCTCTTGGCATTCTAAGAGTAGATTCCTAATGCTATCATTTGAATGGTCACTCTTATTTCCATTGGTTCTCTGTGGTTTATTCGAGATTCTGTGATCCTCATGATGGCCATTACTCTGCTTCACTGCTGATATCCTGCTAACGATAGATGATGGTGATGGATTGGTAACTAATTTTCGCCTTTTTATTAAAGGGGTCACGACCTTTTCCTCTTGATAATTATCGTCATTAGTTTTGCTCATGCGCTGACTTGGATTTTCTACTGTACTTTTACTGATATTCGCTATTTTGGAGGGCACTTTTACTTGCTGATTTTTTCTAGACTTCGTTTTCTGTATTGGTGATAATGACGATACTGATGATAGCCGTGGGGGCGTTACTTGTAGCTGTGAATTTATCTTTTGTTGAAAATAAGGCGATTCAGAAGGTCCTGTTTCAGAAGATGCTGGTGATATACGATTTTGATCTCTTGATTGCAGGAAATCATTTTCTGAAAATAGTAAATCTTCCACTATTTTAATCTGGTGAATCACTGTTTCTTTTCGGCCAAAGTATAAAAGAAAGTTTACCTCCTTGCTTAATCTTTCCTTTGGCTGATGACTTCCCTTTATTAAACATGCCAATACTAGGTCGGTTAAGCCTCTGTCTATGCTATTTATAACGTGTTATTTGGTAAAGCAATAAAACACCCCCAAGCACTTACTGTCACACGATCGATCACCAAATTTGGAGAGGTGAATTTCTTTTTAAAAAAGAAGAAAATTGAATATGACCACTTTTTAATATCACATCAAGTATATACTCACGTCAAGCAAGTGGAGGCCATGCTTTTTCGTTTTTGAAAGCTGTAAATGAGATGAGGCGTGTATCGCATTGCCTTTTGTAGTTTTGCTTTCTCTTGTTTTGACAGATGGATTTACTTTGGGGATACGTACTTTCGATGAAGTTGCAGATGCAGCTGTAGGATATGCTGAGACTGAGCCTTTTCCCTCATTAATAGGCTGATTCATTAGTCGTGGTTTGTAATGATGTTTTACTTGATCGTCAACAAATTCTTGAACCCGGTCATAGCGAGTGAAATGGCCTTTATCTTTTTCGTTATGATAATGTACGTTTTCTTGGGACAACAGCATTTAATGAGAAAGAAGAAAAAATAAAGAAAAGAAAAAGCAAAGAATGTTGTCCTTTTGTGATTTATTAAGCGCCATATTTTGGTACAAAACCCAACTTATGACCAATCTCTGCCAAGTAATGCCAGGCGAGAATAGCTTTGTTACAGCCGTTTTCAACAATATCCTTTGCGTTAAAATGGGTTGTATCATCTGTTCGAGCAGATCCAACATGTAAGTAAGAACATATAAGGAATCTACGAATGTGCAAATGCTGCTGTTAACCACAAAGAGAGGCTCGCTTCCGATACAAATAACGTTTTCCTACCTCTTTTCGTTCACATCAACCACAACACCATCCTTAATCAGGCAACTCTGCTGAGGAACCAATTCATCCCACCAACGTTGATTCTTTTTTTCTGCATGACTTCCAATAACAGGAGCAACTACACACTTTAGCAAGTCAGGAGTTGTATCGATACAGTCTTTTATGATTTGATCTGCCAAGATCCAGGGATTATCAACAGCTGTCAGGTCAACAAGGAGGCAGTCGGATTCACTCTTTTGACATGTAAGCTGCTTTACATATTCAGCACTTTCGAGTTTGTGCAATTCACATGATACTGACTTTGCAATATCCTCAATCGATGCATCGTTTGAG